>PVLD010017358.1:0-42145 GCA_004027595.1 Dinomys branickii | reverse complement strand
ATTACAAATTGTGCTGCTATAAACATGGGTGCACATATATCAGAGTGATATGATGTTTTCAGATCTTCTGGGAAAATACCCAGAAGAGGAATAGCTGGTTTGAATGGAACCTCTAGACCTAGTTTGCTGAGAAATCTCCAAACGGCTCTCCACAGTGGTTGCACCAGTCTGCATTCCCACTAGCAGTGTAATAGAGTCCGTACTTCCCACAGCCTCGCCAGCATCTGTTATTGGATGACTTTTTCATACTGGCCAGTCTTACTGGGGTGGGATGAAATCTCAATGTTGTCTTTATTTGCATTTCTTGAATGACTAAGGATGTGGAACATTTTCTCATATATTTATTTGCCATTTGAAACCAACAGAATTCTTGTACACAAACAACAAACTCACTGAGAGAGAGATTAGGGAAATAACATCTGTCACAATAGCTTCAAAAAAATTGAAATACTTAGGATTCAATCTAACAAGGGAAGTAAGAGATTTGTATGTTGAAAATTATGGTACTGTGAAAAAGGAGATTGAAGAGGATATCAGAAAATGTAAAGCTATCCCTTGCTGATGGGTAGAAAGAACCAACATAATGAAAATGGCCACACTACCAAAATTGTCACACAGATTTAATGCAATTCCAATCAAAATACCATTAGCATACTTCACAAAACTAGAGAAAACATTCCTAAAATTCATCTGGAACAATAAGAGACCTAGTGTAGCAAAAACAAACCTAGACAACAGAGGCAAGGCGAGAGGCATCACACTCCCTGACTCAAAATTATACTACAAAGCTACTGTGATAAAAACAGCACTGTACCAGCAAAACAAAACAAACGAAAGAAAACCAGACCTGAGGATCAATGAACAAATAAGCAGATCCAGAAACAACTCCAAACACATTCAGCCACGTATGTTTGACAGAGGGGTCAAATATATTCACTGGAAGAAAAATAGCCTCTTTAATAAATAGTGCTGGAAAAACTGGCTTTCTACATACCAAAGACTAAACCTAGACCCACATCTATCACCATGCACTAAACTAAAATCAAAATGGATCAAAGATCTAAATATTAACATAGGAGCACTAAATCTACTGAAGAGACATTAGGTAGAACTCATGAAGATCTAGATGTAGAAAAAGATTTAATGAAAATAAAACCCTGATTACACAGGAAATAATACAAAGAACCAACAACTAGGATCTCAATCTATTAAAAAGATTTTGCACAGCAAAAGGAATTACCAAAATAGTGAAAAGACAATGCACAGAGTTGAAAAAAATTTTAGCCAATTGTTCCTCAGACAAAGGACTATTATCTACAACATATAAAGAATTGAAAAAAATCAGGCCTCCCAAATCCAAAAACCCAATCCAAAAATGGGCAGCTGAGATGAATGCACACATCTCAGAGGAAGAAATACAAATGGCAAATAAACATATGAAAAATGTTCAACATTGTCATTCAAGAGATACAAATTAAAACAACACTGAGATTCCATCTCATTCTAGAAAGAATGGCTATTTTCAAGACATCAATCAATGAAAGGTATTGAAAACCAGGTTAAATAACCCTAAATTATTGCAGGCTGATCAGGTCTGCAATCTCCCAAGCGAGTATAGAGTGAAGGCTTAAATAAATGAGACAATGGGAATGGTTTCAGGGCTCCTGCAGGGACTAACTCTCTCACAGCTTCAGTATCCTCTGAGTTAGCCAAAGACTTCTCTGGGAGATGCGTATTTATTTGGTTTACAAACAAGGGAGGGGGAATACTGAATAAAATGCAGGAATCTCGGCAGGACCTGGGAATCCCTTTAAGGACTTCTCCAAGTAATGTAGTATGTTAATATAGGAGAACTATGTTACCTCCAGAAGGCCTTCACAGCAGGAGTGAGATGCCTGCAGCTGCAGTCTCCTTGTAGTTTGTTGGGGCGGCAGACAAGGTGCCTAAGCTTCAGACAACTCACAAGTAAACACAGAAATCCAATTGTTTAATATTAAATCCAACTCAGAGCCACTTTGTAGTGGTCCCCAGCAGTAGGGGCTGCAAGGAAAAAGTAACTCTTCTCCACTGTCGGTGGGAGTGTAGACTGGTGCAACCACTCTGGAAGTCAGTGTGAAGATTTCTCAAAAAACCAGGACTGGAGGTCTCCCTTGACTCAGCTATTCCCCTTCTGGGTATCTTTCTAGAAGAATTAGAAATATCATACCACAGCAGTGTATGCACACCTATGTTTATAGTAGCACAGTTTGTAATAGCTAACTCTTGGAAACAGCCCAAACCTATCAGCCAAGGAATGGATAAAAAAGATGTGTTTTTTAAACATATATGCACTGGGGTACTACTCAGCCATAAAGAAGGATAACAAGGTATTTCTAGGTAAATGGATGCACCTTGAGACCATTTATTTCTTAAATGAAATAAGTCAGTCACAAGTGTAAATATTGCATTGTTTCTCTGGCGTGAGAATCCTTAAGTGTAAATAAGGACCAAAGTGTATGATAGGTATTGTGAAATAGGAAGAAATGGTTCAAAAGAAAGGGGAACTAGGGAGGGGAGAGAATGAAAAGAAGGAACTGAAAAGGAAAACATGATAAAAAAGGAAACGATGGACACAAAGCTTTGTAAATAAGGAGGGGAGTGGGAATGAAGGAAGGCAAGGGGATTGGGGAGAAGAGGAATCGTGACATATCATGTACACGCACAAATTCCCTATGATGAATATTATTATGTATATCCAAATTGTACCAATGTACTTAATACAATTTTTAAAAAAATAACATGATTTAACGTAATGGAAGAAAAGGGAAGAGTAGGGAGAAGAATGGAAGAGAAACATCCTCAAGCAGGACAGGCCACTGCAGAAACAGAACAGCAAAGCTGTGGCAGTGGCAACAAAGACAGTAGCTGCTGCATTTTGTGCCTCTGCAGATCTGGTCCCTTGTAGGTTGTTCTGTTCATGCATCCTGGCCATAACTGACAGGTCACATCTGTTCTGGTTCAGGTTACATGGTCACATCCTGTTCCAGCCTCAGGTCAGAATCTTCGTAACTGATGGGTTACATCCTGTCTTCCAGCCGGCCTGCCACCCACACCCAGGGTGGGTCTTCCCTCTCCAGGACTCAGTCATCAAACACACTCAGAAATGTGCTGCACCTGTCTCTGGGGTGTTTCTTATTCAAGCTCACACTACAGTTAACTATCACAAGTACTATCCCAAGTACAGTTAACTATCGCAGTTAACTATCACCATCAATGCTAGAGGTTACAGGATTTTATGTGAGTTATGGATTAACCACTCTAGCTAGGAAGACGGCAAATGTGGACCGACTGAAGCTGATGAGGGCCTATCCAGAGGTACAGCTTGGTTTTGGCCAGTCGTGAGAAGGTAAGCGGTATCTCACGCCGAGGTTGCTTGTGTGCTTGTTCTGCATCTGTGAGACTGCCCAACACACAACATGGGGGTTATCTTTCTTCCTTTTTCTTTCCTCGTGTGAAAGGAACACAGTAAGTATTTAGTGATTCATTTAGTAAACGAATGAGGACATGATAGGCAGATCTATAGATTGAAAAGAACTATTTTAGGACTGAATTTTGGAGTTTTGTTTTGTTCTGTTTAGGGCTTTTTTGAGACAGGATTTCACTATGTAGCTTAGGCTGTCTTTGAACTCATATGTAGCCCAGGCTGGCCTCAAATTCAGTGATACTCCTGCCTCAGCCTCCGAAGGGCTAGGATTACAGGTGTGGGTCACCACACTCAGCTCTGAATCGTGGACCTGAGTGATGTTCTCAGGTGTGACAGTTAACTGATTGTGTCCACTTGAGTAAGAAAGGCCCAACTAGATTGGATCACATAGGTCTGAGTGTGGCTGAGGGGATTTACTGAAGACAGACCAGCCCGAGGTAGGCTTGTTGCCTGAACAGTATAAAAGGAAAATGAAGAAGAAAAGCTCATTTCTATTTCTTCAGAGGAGTTCCAGTCTTTGCCTTCACCTCGGACATCATCTCCCGGCCCCCAGCGCAGACGCGTCAGCCCCCTAGACTCACACGGGACACCACGGCGGGCTCCAGGCCTTCGACTGCACCCTGTGGGTCTCCAGCGAGCAGACAGACCTTTCGCCCTCTTCCACACCCGACTCTGGGAGCAGCCACTGTGAGTCAGTCTTGTAAAATCTTACACATTTGTGTATCTTGCATTAAATCTTTCTCTAGTAAGCACTGAATGACACATGAGGGCAGACAGGTGAGAAGAACCTGGGTCACCAACACCTGGGGCCCAGCAGAGGTGATGTGGTGAGCAGGTGGTGGGAAACCATGGCCTCTCTTGTGTCCACATCCTGCATGCAGTGCCCACGCCTTGGTGCAGGCAGTGGGGTAGTCAACTTTACAAAGGAGACACAGGAGTGAGTGGAGGGTCCTTGGCTTCCTTCTGAAGGGTTGGGAAAACCAAACAAGCCCTGAAGCAGGGGCTGGGTGGTGACACCGGAGGTTTTGATCCATCATTCAGCTGTTGTGCAGGTTGCAGCTGAAGGAAGAGACTAGTTTGGAGGAGAGGCTGGGCTCTGACAGAATAAAAGGGTGTGTGCACGGAGAGGAAGCTGGGCTCTGACCAAAAGCTGGAGAGGGTGTGCAGGCAGGTGGAGGGGCAAGCCGATGGCAGAGGAGCAGAACAAGGTGATCGGGATGGTGTGGGGAGAAGCAGCTGTGAATGTAGTCTCCATGGAAATGTGAGTTGCCAAAGACCTGAACTCCTGTCTCTTGCAAAGACACAAGTGCAAAGACACACGTCCCCCACCAGTCTCTGCACCTTCCTGTGCTCCCCAGTGTGTCATGTGGGAATCAGATGTGAGCAGCAGAGGGGACAGTGTGGGGCAAGAGAGAGAGCCCTGGTGCAGTTCTAGACAGAGGAGTCCCATTTGCCCCTGCTGCCAACTCTCTTCCTGGACGCTACAGTCTTCTCTGCCAAGAAAGTGAGTCTTGCACACAGGGCCCTGTTGCCTCTGTGTCCTCTCGGTTCTGTGTTACTTGGTTGCCAGAGAGGATGCAGACATTCTGTCACAGGCCAGAGGTCAGGGATGGCCAGCAAAATCAGCAGCCATGTTGGAGGGCTGGAAGTAGGCTGGGGTGTCTTGACTGGTGAACCAGGCTGCAATGAGGACTAGCAGTCTCTGGAAAATGTGAAGGGGTGGAGGACTTGCTTAGAGCTTGGGCTCTGTGTTCCTTGGAGTCCAGCAGTAATTGCTCCATGATGAGGAGGCATTACAGTTGCGGTTCGTGGTGCTGTGTTCAGAGTGCTGTGCTCCACGCTCTGTGCATGCCTGGCGCAGTGCGCACTGTGGACCTTTGAGGCGGGTGCTAACACCATTCCCTTGAAAGAGAAGAGAACAAAGATAAAGAAGTCAAGGGACTCATTCTTTCACCCCTGAATTTCTGGGCAGCAGGGTAGAGAATACACGGTGGTGACTACTATTATCCAGGAAGACAAATACTTGACTTTCCTGGGATGGGGAAGAAAGTGTTCCTTGGAGATATTCGAGACTTTGCTCATGGGCTCAGGATCCATAAGAGAAGAGTTTGGTACTGTTCAGAACTATGGGGCAGCACAGGAACCTGTTGCCCAGAACTGCCCAAGAAACCTGCCTTTGCCTTCTCCCTGCCCTGAAGAGGGTCGACAAGGGGTGGATATTCCCATTCGATGAGCAAGGACCCCCTGATGACACTGGTAGAGTCCAACAGACACCTGGTTACAGCTGGGGCTGCAGTGGTTCTGATCATGATTCTGAGCAAAAAGCTGGGCTTGGTGGGTTGGTGGGTGTCACTGTTTTCCGAGTTGGACCACCAGCGCTGAAACCACAGCTGGCTGGGATGCATAACGGCCCTAGGAGTTTCTGATGTCAGCCTTGTGCATAGAAACCACTGTGCAGCCACCAAGCCCTGGTGAACCCACACAGGGACATTCTGTCTTGATAGAGGGCTTACCAGTAGTGTGGCAGCCTTGGTCCCACATGGGTACTCAGGCTCCCAGGCAGGGGGAAGCTCTGTTTTCAGAGTTGTCCTGGATCTCGATATCTAGCTGGCAGGAGAAAAATGAGGACAGAGGACACGTTTATGTCTGCTGGGGCTGCCACACCAAATACTACAGGCTGGGTAGCATACACAGTGGGAATTTATTCTGTCCAGGTTGAGGAGCCTGGAAGTCTGAAATCAAAGTGTCTCTGTGAGTTGCCGCTGGCCACCGTCTTGCGAGGCTTTCAGAGCAATTCCTTGGTGGATGAGTGTGTAGAGAGATCTTCTACCCCCTGCTAGGCCACCAGCCCTGTGGGATCAGGGTCCCACCCCTCTGACCTCATTTAACTGCACCTCATGAAAGATCCGTCTCCAAACACGGTCACACTGGTGGTGAGGGCATGACAGATTTCATCCACATTCCATGACTAGCCAGCTGTAAGGGGCCTGAAGGGTGTGTCTAGCTGGGCACCAGAGAGGGTCATGGGTTTGGGGACAGCAGTTTCCACCAGACCACATGCCTGTGAACTTTCTGTTACACTTAAGATGGCATTCAAGGTAAATTTCAACTGTAAGCATCATTATACTTCACAGCAGGCATAGGGCTGATAAAGGTGGATGTCTTAGTTACCTACTGACACAAGACTTAGTGGTTTAAAAATGGTAAATGGCTCTGTTCAAACACAGTCTCTACGTGTGTCTTTGCAGGCTCGCGGTCCTACCATGTTGTAATCAAGCTGTCATCTAGGGCTAATGTCATCTGGAACCTTGTCCTGGGGATTGACCTTGGTTGAAGATCTGCTTCTACAATGGCTGGATCTCATGTCCAGCCAATTATTGCCGGCTGCTGGGTGGGGCCTTAGTTCTTACCTGCTCAGGCATCCTCACAACATGGCAGTGGCTTACTTTGAATAAGGGACCCCAGAAGGTGGGCAAAGAGATACCACAGTGCATTTTTTGGGAGGGGCGCAGCTGCAATTCTTCCCATTCTATGTGTAAGACACTTCTTGCTGAGTGCTGCCACATAAAGAGAAAGGGATGTCTCCTTCTAAAGGAAGAGTGTCAAAGATCTGTGAGCATATTTTATTTTACTTATTTATTTATTTTTAATTTTATTGTAAAGACAAAAGAATGGAGGGGCTGGGGATACAGCTCAGTGGAATAAGCGCCGGCCTGGCAAGCGCAGGGTCCTGAGTTCGATCCCCAGTACCGCCAAAAAAAAAAAAAAAAGAACGGAGACATATGAACCAGAAAAGCCATAAGCAATACAGAAAATACAAAGTTATACAGAATATAGTAGGGAATTAGCACTGGATGTTGTATTACATAGTTATCTTCTCATTAGTCAACACAAAAACATTAAAGGAAATACCAAATTATAGAGAAGATAGTAGGGAATTTGCACTGGATGCTGTATAATATAAAGTTATCTTCACTTCTGCTAATACAAAAACGACTGAGGAGATACAGAACTATAGAGAACACAGAAGGGAATTAGCTCTGGATGCTGTCCTACATAATGTTACCTTCACCTCTGTTACTCAGTTACACAGATGATGGCCCATTTGATCATTCAGTTTTTCTCCTCCCTCATCTCCGTTGCCCTACCACTCAATCAGTCATCTTCCCTGTGATAATAACTGTACTCCTGGGTTTATCTATATCCTTGGACTCTCACCTTGGGAGGAGACATAGCTGCCTCAGACTATACTATAACATACAGGGGTGTATACAAACTGCCATGGTTGGAGGTGGAAAAGCACATATGCTCACAGTGGACCACCCAGCTCCACCCTGTCGCCGTGCTATGGGTGGGGGCAGGTCCAGTCCGTGAGGTGCCCTCAGTGGGGCCCTCAGCAGAGCAGCCTCAGGGCCCACAGCGGAGCAGCCGCGGGGCCCACTGCAGAGCAGCCACGGGGCCCACTGTGGCAGAGCAGCCGCGGGGCCCACAGCAGAGCAGCCGCAGGGCCCTCAGCGGAGCAGCCGCGGGGCCCACTGCGGAGCAGCCGCGGGGCCCACTGCGGTGGAGCAGCCACGGGGCCCACAGCAGAGCAGCCGCGGGGCCCACTGCAGAGCAGCCACGGGGCCCACTGTGGCAGAGCAGCCGCGGGGCCCACAGCAGAGCAGCCGCGGGGCCCACAGCGGAGCAGCCACAGGGCCCACTGTGACAGAGCAGCCGCAGGGCCCACAGCGGAGCAGCCGCAGGGCCCACAGTGGATCAGCCGCGGGGCCCACTGCAGAGCAGGTGCGGGGCCCACAGCAGAGCAGCCAGCGGGGCCCACAGCAGAGCAGCCGCCGGGGCCCACTGTGGAGCAGCTGTGGGGCCCACTGCGGAGCAGCTGTGGGGCCCACAGCGGAGCAGCTGCCAGGGCCCAGTGTGGAGCAGCGGCTGGGCCCACAGCAGAGCAGCTGCGGGGCCCACAGCCGAGCAGTTGCCAGGGCCCACTGAGGAGCAGCCATGGGGCCCACAGCAGAGCAGCTGCGGGGCCCTCAGCAGAGCAGCCGCAGGGCCCACAGTGGAGCAACCGCGGGGTCATCCAAGGTTCATATGTGCAAGCTGTAAGGAGACCCTCTTGGTGCACACATTAATAGTTTGGGGTGAGTCCTGAAGACCGTGGATTCGTCCCATTGTTGCCAGGAACAGGTGGTGCTTGCTCAGGCCGCCAAGACTCAGGTGCTCCCAGGGAGCGTTCAGGGTGGGAGCTGAGCCCCGGCAACCCAGCTCATGCTTCCTGTCTGATGTTGGAATGAGAAAGGCGTGGAGCCATGCGATCCACCTCCATCTGCATCTCCCTCCTGTTGCGGTGCTGGAGACCCCTTCCACTCCTTGGGCAAATCCCTGGGACCTGCCACGGCTCACCGTTGAGGTTCCCCACTGCTCTCCACCGGTAGCTGCTCACCCAGCTGAGAGGCAGAGGGCCACCTTCTTGAGGCAGGCACAGAGCCGGGCGTGGTGCGCTGTGTACTAGTTGCATTGATTCTCTCCAGGCGCTGATTCGGAAGGTTGCCGCAGGGTGGGGACTCTGTCCCAGTGGCTGTCACAACCTCTCATTCTCACACTGGGTTCGACAACTGCTTCCGAGCGCCGTTGCCTCCTTTCCTGGCTGCGCCCTCCTCTCTCCAGTCCTGGACCAGCTCTTGGAACTCCGCTCTCCTCTGGCCGAGTTGGGAGGCTTCCGTGAGCATGGGCCTCTGAAGCTGAAGCTGCAAATGCCAGAATGAGGGCACGGGCCATGGGTGTGCTTGGAGCGGTGACTTCCTCCTTCTCCTCTCCCTCCGACTGCGCCATGGCGGATCTCCGATCCTTTCCTCCAGTAGAGGTTTTGCTTAGTCTTTCCGAGGGCTTCAGTTCCCATTTCAGATCCTTCCTGAGTTCAGGATACCCACCTCTTTCCCTTCTGTCCTTTGTCTGAGTGGCATTCCTCCGGAAGGTTCTCTCTGCTGCCTACCCGGCCGCCATCTTGAAGTTGTCTTGTAAAATTTATTTAGTTATTTGTTACTTTCTAATGAATTGACCATTACATTTCTAAAGTTCTGAAATGGCCAACAGACCATAGAAAGATACCACTTTAGGCTCCTGCTTGAAACCAACAGCTACAGAAAACTGCTGGCCTTGATTCAGGGCCATTTGTGAGCATATTTTAAAGTCACCATAATGAGTGTTACAAGCTGTGTCTAGAACTGGCCTCCAGCCTCCCGTGGTCATAGGTGGGGCTTTTCAGAGGTGGCTGGATCTAGAGTGTGTGCTACTGGGATTAAGGGTGTGTGATTACTAAATCAGTCCACTGATTGGTTTGGCATAGTTCTGGGTGTGGATAACAGAAGCCCCACCCTGGGTGTAAGTGCTACCTGCCCTAAGGGTTTGTAGCCTGGATAGAATATCAGAGACAGAAAGGGGGCTGCTGCTCTGGCTTGTCACTTGCTGCGTACTGCCTTCTGCCTGCCATGAGCTGTTTCTCCTCTGCCACGCGCCTCTACCATGTCATCCAGCCTTGGAGCCGCCAACTATGAACTTTAACCTCTACAGACTGCTGTACAATAAACTTTCCCTCCTTTAACCTTGGGTATCGGGTGTTTTGTCTCAGCCACGAGAAAAGTAACTAAGAGAGTGGGTATGTGTAAACCTAATTCGTAGAGACTTGACCCAGAAAGCCACCTAATCAATGTCCTAGTTTTGCAGGTAAGTGTATAATAATTACAGTATCACCTGGCTTCATCCCAGCTGTGGGTGCCTGAGCTAGTTGTTGGCTCCTTTGTGACACATTCTTGTGTCTGGTGGGTGAGGAGGATATGTGTCTGCCACATATGCAGAAGCACCTGTGTCTCCCATGCACCGGAGCAGAATCCACCCTGGGGATTGGTGCAGCCTGGGCAGTGAGCCGGGGCTGCAAACAGCTGTGCCCTCTGCCTGGCAGAGACCCGTGGTGCCTCCAGTCTCCCTGCTCCCCAGCTCTGGCTCAGGAACAGAAAGCCATGGAGTACTGGCCCTGTCTGCTCCTTGAGATTAGTGGCTGTCAGTCACCCAAGTGGGTCTGTGGGAATCCCACTTCCCAGCCCAGTGATGAGCACTTAGGAAGTTTTGACATTGTAATGTGGATTTGCCCACGTTTTCGATCTGTGTTTTTGTTCTCCCTCCTTCCTTTGTGCTGGGCTGCTGGATGGGGCAGCACCCCTTCTTGGAATCTAGTATCTGAAGGAAGGAGCACCAAGTGGCTTGAATGTCACCTGCTAAGCAGAAGAAGAACTTGAGGGAAAGTAATCCCTCCTGCTTTGCACCTCTCCCTGTGCTCTTTGTTGGCCTGACAGATGCTCAGCCTGGTCCGGCTTCTCCAGAGGCTGCTGGAGGCTGCTCAGCTTACTAGCTTCTGCACATCCATCCTGCTGTCATTGTTCTTACGGCGCCGAGGCCATGGCCCTGCCTCCCCTCGGAAGCCCTCAGTGCCCCCGGTGCTACCCACACGGGCCAGAACTGGAGCGTGGTGAAGACAGTCTGGGGCGGCCTGAGGAGCCTTCCCCACAGGTCCCTATGCCAGCTCAGAGGGGGTGCTGTCCTGGGGGTCATTTTCTTTCTGAGGTACTCAGATGTCCACAAAAATAACATTAGGCATAAAATCACATTAAATAGAAATACAATCTGTAAACAGAGCCTGGGTCCTTGTCTCCTTTAGTCTATCGAACAAAGCTCCCACAGTCTGTATTGAGTTGTAATTTCTAAGCATTTGCACCTTAAGCAAACATGATTAGGAACTCTCGTTGAGGCCAAAGTCATGGCCAATATATTTTCTTTTATATTTTTCAACTTTTAATGTATTGATATCATATCAATACTGATATTTGCCTTATAATAGATATATACATCAGAGACCCAGAAATATCATCCAGAAAACACAAGCTTTTCTTCTAGAAAGTTTAGAGGATACAAAAGTAACAAGGAAAGAACATAACTGTACTGTTGGTGTCTGATGATTTGTTGAGAGTCTTGCTAAGGGGAACAGTCAATGATTAAAAAAAAATTTTTTTTGCATTATTTTGACCAACTTTGCATGCTTGTATCTGGTAATCTTAGCAAGTTATGCGACAACAACAATTTGCAGTAGAACAACCATTGGTGAACTCCTACAATCCTGCTTAGTGACACCATGTATTGTCTCTAATGTTCTTTTAAATTATTATTTTCTTGTTCTCTTTAATGATTTGATCAATCTTCTATTTTTATATCTGGTAATCTGAGAAACTTTGTAGAAGATAACAATATGTAATATAACAACCACTGTTAATCCTTTCATTTGGTGTGAAACCCTGTATCATTTCTAATGTCCTTGCTTTGTGTTGTTTGTATTTTGCTATTGTTCTTTTTTTGTACTGTTTTCTTTAAAATAAAAATTTAAAAAAAGGAAAAGAACACATCATACTAACTAAAGATAATCACATACATTTTTGTAAATGTCCTACTGTTATTTTCCACACCCCCTGCAGCTGGGCCTCGGTTCCCCACTATCCGTCCCAGTGCATTTGGAAACCACCTCCACCCACTGCTGTTCTTGTGTTTGAGTCAAACTGGGCAGCCGAGCCAGAGCCGTGTCTTAGATGGACAAAATCAAGTCCTGCTGGCAGCAGGCCAGGAATGGATTAATAAATGAAGACTGTTTTAGATGATTTATAAAAAATTTGACTATATGCTTTTTAAAATGCATTAAAGAAATGAGATAATGTCCTTTGTATGTGTTGAGATTGCTTTGATATCAAATGACCAAAAATCTGCAGCTCTGCCTCAGGCGTGGTCTTGCTGATGGATGCCCCAACCCTCTGTCTGTCCCTGTTATCCACCAAGCATGGTGGGGAATGTGAATTATCATGCCACACTGCTTGGTACAGAAGAGAGTTGCATGGAGTAGTTCTTTCAGATAAAAGAAAATTCCTCCTTCGCAAATGTTTCAGGAAGCTGTGAATATTTCGCTTCCTGGAGGTGGGACCACAGATGCCCCGTCTGCAGTTGGATGGGACACGGGGGGAGCTGCTCTTGATGTTAGAGCCGACCGTCCACCCCACAGAGATGAAAAATGAGAGTGAGACAGTGCTAACGGCGTGCACGGTGCTACGTCGTCTAGAGAGGAAGAATGAATGCTGGATAGCAAACTTTCGGCTTTGGTTTTGGTCCATTTTCTTTTTTCATCACCGCAGATCAAACCCATGGCCTTTATAGTGAGCTGTATCTCCAGGCCTGTTTACATTTTTATTTTTCATTTCAAGAGGAAATTGATCCTTGTCCCCTAAGTTGCTCAGGTTGGGCTCACACTTGCAACCCTCCTGCCTCTACCTCTCAGACAGCTGGGATGGCTCACTTTGATCTTTTAAAAAACTAATACTACATCCTGGAAAACTTAGTGTGAGTGAACCCACTTCCAGAGGGTTAGTCTTACGAGCACATGGCATCCCAATATTGTACCAAAGTTTATTCAACCTTCCCTACGTTGGTAAATTGTTCGAATTTCACCGACACAGCATCAATATTATGAGGCCTCTTTGCTTGCATGTTTCATAGTTTCATTTATTCACTTTATGTATTTGTATTCAGTGCCTACTGCACATCATTCTCTCCGCTAGGCTCTGAGAACCCACTGGTGAACGGAACAGACAGGACCTTCCCTTCCGGGAGCTCATGTCTTGGCAATAATACCAGCTGTGTGTGAGCTGAGCATGTCATGGTTAGACAGGGTTAAGAAGAAACACTTGGCAGACAAAAGAACTGTGAGTGCTCAGGCAAAGGGATTCTGAATCTTTTATTTTTCTTTTCCACAAACTATGTTTTTTTCAGTGCTAGGGATTATTCATGGGCCTCGAATTCAAGCACTATACCACTGAGTACATCCTCAGCCTTCCCAGGGCTGTCCATCACGTAGCTCTGAAGTGCACCTGCCCTACTGTGGAGAACATCGGCCTCACCCATGATGATGACCTTGGCCGCCTCAAGGATGATGAGGCTTCTGCTCTCCTATCCCTAGTTACTGCACCGATCACCAGTGTTCAATAAATGCTCCATTTCAGCCTCACTGGACTAGGAAACACTTAGTGGATTAGTAAGTCACACTCCCGGGTGTGTCTGGGGGGCCAGGGAGGCATAGCCTCGGTGCTATGTCTGCCTCTTCATCCATTTCTCTCTGGTGCTTTCCTCTGTGCCACTTCCCTTCCACCATGAACGAAGCATCTTTGGTGCAGCACACCATTCCACCATCAAGCTTCTGCCGTTAGGGCCACTGGACCATGGACCAAATCTCCTGGAATTGTGAGTTAAATTAAACTTTTCCTTCCTTAAATTGTGAGTACTGAGCACTGTCTCAGCCTTGGGAAAACTGGCAGATGAACTCAGCAATACAATCCTACCACATGAGCGCTGGGTGAGGGATTGTGGGCTGCTGTCATACATGCTTTTCTCCTTGTTTCTATGGACTGGAAGATTGTGCTAATTGATTTTGGTTATTGGACTGAAGATGTGTTATAAGATTTTTCTTAGGTAGGTAGGTGTTATTTGGGCTCCCAGACTTTTGGGTGATTATTTCAGCTGAAGAAGATGGAATTTGTGATAGACAGGAAAGTAGGAACTTCTAGAAACTCAGAGAGGTAATTTGATTAAATGAGCTGTTTACACAGGCGTTGGGGACTGAGAGGGTTGGAAGGAAGAAATTAGGTCACCAGGCAGAGCTCAGAGCAGGGCCCTAGCATAGCTGCGAAGGGCAGAGCAGTGCTGGACATGGCTGGGGTCAGACAGGAAAGCAGAGGGAGACCTGCTTTCTCCTGCCTTCCAGACCTGCTGTAGTCATGGTTTCCAAGGGAACAGATTTACTATAGGACACATAATTTATAGGGTTATTTTATAACATTCGCCCAAAACATCAGATGCAAAAGAGGTTGGGAGATCTGTCCACACACTAGAGACCCAAAGAACCCAGCAGAGGGCTTGGATCCCACGCAGTGTCCTGCACGAGTTCAGCTGAAGACCTAGAGCCCATGGCCATGTCCTGCATGAGTCCAGCTGGAGCCCGAGAGCTCATGACAATGTTGCAGGTGAGTCTGCGTCAACGACCTACACTGGGAAGTCCCAAAGGTCAGTGGTAGAAGCTACGGAATCTGCACTTGCGAGATGAAGTATCTGCCGGAGCCGGGAAGTGACGCTCACTGCAAGGACCAGGGTTCTCCCGAAGCGGACAGCGGCGCTCCTTAGCAGCAGTGAGGGCCTGAGTGTCTCCAGTGACGAGAACAGCTGAGTTCATATCGGGACACCCAGAGTGACAAAATTCTCCAGGAGAATCAACAGCACACCATCTTCCCCTCCGGTTCTCTTTTTGTGCTGTTGGCAACAACCCTCAGGTGGGGCCTCCACACCCAGCACCGCGCTGGTTCAGGTCAGCTGGGGGTTACAAGTCGACCATTACTTAATCCAGCACAATATCCCTTCTCGTGCCTTTCACTGGAGAACTGAATAAGAAGTCAGCCATCAAGGGAAAGAAAGAAGGAAGGGAATATATATGCTGATCTCTAATGGTTCATTGAAAGGAACAGTTAATGCTTAATTTTTTTGACCAATTTTGCATGGTTATATCTGGTAATATGAATAACTAATTTAAAGACAACGATATGCAATCTAACAACCACTGTTGAATTTCTACCATCTTGTTTCATGAAGCTCTGTATGATTTCTAATGTTTTTTATTATTTTTTATTCTTGTCAATTGTTTGATTAATCTTGGATTCTTACATCTGGTAATCTGAGCAGCTTTGTTGAAGATAACAATATGTAATACAACAAGCACTGTTAATTCCTATCATTTTGTTTTGAAACTGTGTATCTTTTTATTGTTTTGGCTTTGTTTTGTTTTTGTCCATGTTGTTGTTATTTTGTTATTGGATTTTTAAATTCTTTTTAAAATAAAAAAAAAAGGAGCCCTGAAAAACCAGGCGTGGTGGCCCACACCTGTAATCCTAGAATTTTGGGAGGCTAAGGAAGGAGAATCACAAATTTGAGCCCAGTCTGGGCAACTTGGTGAATTAGATTGACCCTGTCTCAAAATAAAACATAAAAAAAGGACTGGGGATATAGCTCAGTGCAAAGACCCTGGATTCAATCCCCAGCACCAAAGACAGAAAGAGTGAAAGAAAGAAAGAAAGAGAGAAAGGAAGGAAGGAAGGAAGGAAGGAAAGGAGGAAGGAAGAAAGAAAAGGTCTAGGAAATGCAGTTTGAACTTTTGGCTGCTCTGAGACTTGCTGGAATTTCCTGCCATTGTGCTGTGAGGTGAGGCCCAGGGCTCTAACCTGGCCAGGGGATGAGTGCACCTGGGGGCAACGGGGCTCTCCTTTCCCCCTCAGTTCTCTTGCCTTCCTGCCCTCCTCCACAAGATGCAGCTCCAAGGCTGTCACTGCAGGGGAACTTTGACCTCAGACGTTCCAGAGCCATGAGATGATAAAACTACATTCTCTGTGATAATGCAAAGAATGACTTAGATGCAGAGTTTCTGCCTTGTGATGTGGAGCAGATTATAGCTCGTGAGCTGAGACAGAGGTGATAGTTGCACGGTTACTATCACTCACTGCTTTGCGCACATCTGAACTCAGATACAGTGACAGTGTGGTGTCACAGAAGGAGATTACAGGCCCGGGCATCTACACCAGCCTCAGAGTGCTGCAAGACCCACCCCAAGCTTCTGTAGTCCCCAGGCTAGACTGTGAGTTAGTCACGAGAAACAGTTCTCATCTAAGATGACGGGAAAGGGGAGAGAGGAATGGGTAACATGCGCTCACATGTACATAACAAACAAGAAAACTCAAATCTGCTGTTTTTTCCATAACTTATCTGTAAACTACAGTAAACCTCAGTAGCACAGCCTTTTAGATGAGTTTAAAAGTTCATAGACTACATAAGTCATGGAGTACTCATATCCGTGGAAACACTGACGCCGAGGGTATCCACTAGGTGTTACTGGGTAAGAGCAAGGTTCAGAAAGTGATGCAATTACTGCATGCTTGTTAAACAAGGAATAAATGATAACATTTGCTGGTGCCTGAATCTGTGTATGGTCATTTAAGTGTGGAAAGACTGAAGGATACATACAGATTTTATTCTGTGATGGATTCTTTCCACTTTTGTGTATCTACAATCTTTGTTTTGGCTTTGGTTTTGGAGGATTTGGGAAGGAGGGGATAGCATATCAGGCTGAATGTTCTTTCAGTACCTTAAAAATGTCCATCAGCTGCCTCTGGTTTGTGTGATTTCTGACTGGGAGCAGCCCTCACTCTTACCTTCAACCGCTGGGTGTTTGTGTCTTTCTCGGCTGTTGTAGAATTTTCTTCTTGTTGGTTTCCAGTAATCCATGAGGCACCATGGTGTGTTCTGGTCAGACTTCCTCTGGCCTGGGCTGCTGGGGTGTTTGCACTGTGGCTTACAGTTTGCATCACACTTGGACCTTCTTTTACAGCTCATAGATGTGCTGTTCAGTTTTTAAATTAACAGATGAGTTTAGATTTACAGAAAAATTGAGCAGATGGCACCTGCAGATCCCACATCACCCCCCCCAGTACCCACCATTTCCTATTACTAACATGGCTCACTGCTTTGCGCACTTTGTTTCTGTGTCACAATTAATGAAGCAGTCCCGTGCATTACTGTTGTTAACTAGAGACCTTAGTTTACATTAGGGCTCCTTTGTGCTGAAAGGTTGTACAGGTTTTAACAAATACCCTGTGTCCACCACACAGCCATGCTGCCCTAGAAATCCCTGCACTCCTCCTGCTCATCCCTTCCTCTACGGCTTTGCTGTGCACCTGCGTTTGTCTTTTCTGTCCCATGATGTTGCTGGAATTGTACATGTCGCCATCTCAGACTGGCTTCCTTCCCATAGTAATGTGCGCTTAAGGGTCTCCTGTGCCTTTCCGTGGCTTGATAGTTCATTTCTTCTTATTGCTGAGGAATACTGCATTGTCTGGAGGTACTGGCGCTGTTTGGCCGCTTCCCATTTGGGGTCCCTACTAGTGAGACCTCCACAGCCATGTGTGCGGGGCAGGCTTCTGTGTGGACATGAGTTTCAGCTCAGTTGGGCAACCTGGAGGCACAGTTCCCAGGTTGTGCACATCTGTCTGGGAGAGGAGCTGTCAGCCTCTCCCAAAGTGGCACTGCCCGTCACATCCTTGCTTAGAGCACTGGGAGTTCCTAGTGCCCTGTGTCTTTGACAGCATTTGGTGCCAAATAAGGTTTAGCCATCGTCAAGACCTCTTGTTCCAGTGTGCAGGCCCCTCTGCCATGGTGTGGAGCTTCTTCCCATGGGCCTATTTCCTATCTGTGTGTCTCCTTTGATGAGTTTAGTCAGACGTTTTCCCATTTTTAAAATTGGGTTGTGCTGGGGATATAGCTCAGTGACATAAGCGCCTGCCTGGCAAGTGCAAGGTCCCGAGTTTGATTCCCAGTACCAAGTATAT
The DNA here is from genome assembly GCA_004027595.1 of Dinomys branickii. Taxonomy (NCBI): domain Eukaryota; kingdom Metazoa; phylum Chordata; class Mammalia; order Rodentia; family Dinomyidae; genus Dinomys; species Dinomys branickii. The sequence continues at coordinate 24,178 of PVLD010017358.1, read as the reverse complement.
ATACACAGAAAATTGGGTTGTTTTCTTACTGCTGAATTTAAAAATGTTTTTTAGTATATGTCTGTACTACTTAATGGATACATTCATCACAGTGTTTGGTTACACAGTCTGGGCTCAGACTTGCGATCATCCTGCCTCAGCCTTCCAGAGTGCTGGGGTTATTGCTATGACCTGCAGTGTCAGTTTATTGCTGAGTTTTAAAAGTACTTTGTGTTCATGGTAGGCAAGTCCTGTACCAGATGTGTGTTTCACAAAGATTTTCCTCTCAGTGCATGGCCTTTCCTTTCATTCTTTTGTAATGTCTTCACAGAGAAGAACTATCTTACTTTAATAAAGCCCAAAGAAATAGTCTTCCCATTCTCAGGTCCTTATGGTGTCTCTAAAAGTTCATTGCCTTCCTGCATGCAAATGTTCCTGTTGTGAGTGGAGTGGTGCTTGCCTGAGTATGCACACTTGTCAAAACTTGTAAAACTATGTATTTTAATATATGCATTTTATATGTAAACTATATCTTAATAAAGTTTTTTTTTTTTAAGTTTCAAGCTCATTGCCAAGCCTCAGGTCTCCAGATTTTCCTGTTTATCTTCTAGAAGGGGTACATTTCTATGTGCTACATTTTGGCCTACAATCCATTTTGAGTTAATCTGTGAAAGGAATAGGACCTGTGTCTGGCCTCCCTCCTGCATCACCACCTGGGGCCACATCTCCAGTCAGAAACTCACACTTTAAAGCAAAACCGTTACACTACTCTTTCAAAGAGATCCAATGGATTCAAAATACAGTATCTACTCAAAATTCAGAGAAACTTTCCACTGTCCCTTTTTCTCCTTGAATTCCTATTCTCAGTCATTTTCTCCTACATTTTATGCTAAAAGAAAACACCCTTAGGGCCACACATTTCTTTCTTTCTTTCTTTTTTTACGTAACTGAACACTGCTCCCTATTTTCTGCCACATAGAAAAATGTATATAATCAGAACTGATTTTTATGACTCCATTCTTGGGTGGGCAGGTGAGCGAGCAGCTTTGTAGGTAGGGCCACGACAACCTCCAGGGACTATATACAGATACAGCCTAATGTTGGAGCAAATATTGTTTGGGATTTTTCTTTTGGTTTCTCCTTCTTCAAACAAGTTTATGGTTAGAGAGGGTTCCCCATGGTTCTGAAATACCCGTGGCCCGCACAGCAGAGAGAGCCATTGGATCAGACTGAGCCATGCCAGCCCAAAGGCCTGGGTCAGATGGAAACCTCAGAGAGTGGGTCTGGTAGTTCGGAACAGAGGGCTGGTCCCTGCTTTTGAGGCAAAGCATCCCCATTGTGCGAAGACAGGTGTGTACAGAGGTTGTTGGGGGCACCTTGGGTGCCTGCATGAGCCCTACCTCCCAGGACTCCTGAGCAGGCAGCTGCCTTTCTTTCGACAATGTGGGGGTAACCCTCAGGGACTCCTTGGGTTCCTCCAGCAAGGGACACCAGGATGGTCTGCGTACAGTAAGACAGGACAGCTTCTCTAGTCAAATAGTGAGCCTAAGAAGCAAAGTAGGAAACTCCAGCATGCGTATCCCAGTGCCCCAGTGGCCCTTCTCATCAGGGGCATCCATGCATCTGCTCATGGACAAAGAGGAGCGGAGATTGAGTCAGACTGATGATAGGGGTCTGGATCAAAATCCTAGATGCACTGCTTGTCCACTGTGTGAACAGAGACAAAACAATGTGGCCTCCCACAGTCTTGCTTCCTTACCTGTAAAATGAAGGTAGCACCATTCTCTGGAATCTATGTCCACCTAGATTCCAAATCAGACAAGGTCTTGGGGCTCACAGCCAACTCCAGAACCCTACGTCGTGGCTCCATGTTACGGGAGAGAAGCAGCCTGCATCTTGTTTCAGCGAGTTACTTTGCCTACTGATTACTGGCAGCTGGACTCAATCCCTAGCTGACAGAAGCCTGTTTCATGGCAATACTACAGAGAACAAATCAGATAATAGATGTAAAATGCCAAACAAATGTGACTTCGTTAGAGCTCACTGACTTTCCTGGTGTTACTTGGGAAGATAGTTAATCATAACACAAGCTGGGCACGGGGTGCACATCTGTAATCCCAGCACCTAGGGAGGTGAAGGCCAGAGGATTGCACATTCAAGCCCAGCTTGGACAATTTAGTGAGATCCTGTCTCAAGAATAAAAAAATAAAGGGCTCAGAGGTAGAATGCCCCTGTAGCACACGTGCATGCGCACACGTTCTAACACAACCAAATACGGTGTGTAGAAACGGCAGGGTGTGGGTGCCGGGCAGCAGCCCCTGGAAGGTCCTCAGCGGTCACCAGAGGGAGGCAGTCAGCAGTGCTGAGCACAGTGCTGAGTGCCTCCATGTGGCACATTTGCCTGCGCATGTATGCACGTGTAGGCATGCTGTCCAACATGAGTGTGCACACACAGGACACACATGTGAATGCAGACATGCCCTCCGCACACGTGTGACACAGGTACCCATATCGGTCACCTGTGCATAGATATAACACAGTCACACACATGTGCTGTTTGCTTCTGTTCTAGACTTACACTGAAGTTATGTTCTCCACAGGCATAAAGATATGTCGGAGCAGTTTCTACTCATTTGTTAATATCCCACTGAAAGCTTGCCAAAGTTTGCCTTATGTGTGCCCAGTAGGTAGTAGGTAGTGTTCCTTACTCAGGGAAACAGAACACCCGGCACAAACCCTCCCTCATCTGTAACGTCTCTCTGGATTTCAATAGCTCAAGTTGTCCTTTCTCAGAATCCTTCATGTGCTCCTGTTTGTGGTGAGTTTCGTTCAGCAATAAAGTGAGGTTTCCACTACAGCTCCTTCGTTTCCCTTAAATGACTGTGAGAGCTGATGATATTATGCCCCCCCATGGCCGTGTCCTAGTCCTGGATTTGATCCAAACAAAGCTATCTGGAGGTCTGAAGCTTCCACCGAGGTAGCAGGAGGAGACAGGATGACCTGTGTCAGAACAGTACCACATTTTATAGTCCAGCACAGATGAGGAGAAGGAGGAGAAGGCAGAGGGCTCGTGAGTACCGCGCAGCAATGGTGAGAGGACAGCCCGTTGTGTTGAGTTAATTGTAGGAGACTCCGCTCTGCTCTCCACGGTGCCTGGTCATCGTGTCCAGCCACATGTCTGAGGACAAGCCCCTTGCCATCATCCCCAGGGCTGGACTCTCATTTACCCTGGTGCTCTCCTTTCTGCAGGCACACCATGGACGTCTTTCAAATATCACCTGGAGTTTAAGGAAGGCCAGCGGTGTGACCCTACCTGACAGGTAATGGGAAATGAATCTACCGCCCTGGTCTCCTCTTCCCGACCAGCTAGAGTCTCCCAGAAATCCCAGTGTGCCTCCACCCATGCCGGACACCCAAGGGCGCACTCTCCTTGGTGCTACCCCAGGCAGCTGGCCGCTGACCAGGAGCTGGCTTTGCTGAGCTCCCAGTGATGTTGGGAAGGATGACTAGAAAGCTGTGGGGAGGACTGGAAGGAGCCGCTCCGTGCCGGCACTCTGCCTGTGTCGTGTGTGTGACCACGGGAGCACAGAGGATGGAGAGACAAGACTTGGTCTGCACGCCGAGAGGCCCAGGGCCACTACCTAGTCAGAGACCACCCAGCATTAGCCAGACTCCCGGAGTAGCCCCCAGCCAAGAGCGCTCTTGGTTTTCATTGAGAATATCAGTGTAAGAGAAAAAAACAGAAGAAAAGCAGTTTGGGCCAAGAACTGTCTCAAATGTCAGCATTTTATCAGGGAAAGGGGAGAATAACAGCCAGACACACACTTCACTCATCTAAGCTTCTTGTTTTATCCATGCAAAGGGGCTGGGGATGTAGCTCAGTGACATATGCACCTGCCCGTTTTAACTGTGCCTTCGTCACAGCCTGTGTGTTTTCCCCGCGGTTTAACCATTTCTCCTCAGCTAAGTCCCCCACACGCCCTGGAAACTGGGTGGCTGATGAGGGTACCTCGTCCCTGGGGCCCCAGTGTGTTCCTGGCCTCCTCCACCAGCAGGGACGCAAGGCGCGTTTAGACACAACCACTGAGAAAAGGAAAAGCAAACAAGCTGATACAACCTGAGGGTGCAAGAAACGCCAAAGGCAAGTACCTACTTTCTTTTTTCTCAAGTTGTCTGGTAAATGCCATGTCCTCGCCATTTCTTAAAAGCCATGGAAGGCTTTCCTGTGTTAGGGTTTGGGGTGGAGCACACATGTGGTAGCACCATTGTGGTGCTAACGCTTGGGTCATGTCTTCTGATGCTCTAGCCGCGTGAGTTTTCATCCAGCTCACAATGACATCTGAGCACTTGCTGAAAGGAATCCGAGGTGGTTCCTGGTCTCTTTAAGGAATTTCAATACCTTTGAGAAACAGTGAATTTTCAGAAATGGCAAATGAGGAGTGGAGGGACCATCAGCATATGGTTGGGTAAAGCCAAGGCAATAGACAACCTGCCGGAGTTGGGTGGAAGGAATTCTCCTCAGGACTAGGGCCTTAGTATTGGTGCCTGCTTTTGTGCGGGGCCCTGGCCTGACATCCTTCAGCTCCCTAGGAGGTAAGCATCATTAGCTCTTTTTGGAGCTAGGACACTGAAGATTGGAGAGGTTAAGGAACTTGTCCAAGGGCACACAGTTGGGTGCCTGCTCATACCAGGGTCCCCAGATCGCGCAACTTGAGGGCCTTGGAAACCCAAAGTATGAGCAGGAGTCGTGGAAATGACAACCTAGGAAGGTCACACAGCTTGAGAATTGAGGGCTTCTGGGATCATCTCAACCCCTTGACAGCACTCTTCTGGCTATTCTCTGAGCTTCCTGCCTATGCCACAGAGGTTGACACAAGCTGAGTTCTGGCTGGTGCTCTGTCTTGTTGCCTTGCAGAGATTGCTCTCCACTGCTTTTCTTGAGGACAGGGCCCATCCTTTGTTGACCTACTTCTCAGAGGGCCTGACATGACCAACACACTGCACTGCATGGAACCCACACCCAGGCTCAGCTAGAAGACAAAGTGCACTTCCTGAGGCCTTGGGGTGCACCTTCTGCCCCTGGAGGCCAATCAGCTGCTGATCTGGGGACCTCAAGGGACTGCTACTGCCCCCAGGGCTAAACCCAACTATGTTACAAAACACATTTGAACAAATACCTTTGTGTCTGCTTTCTTATCTTTATAAGGATTTCATCAGGGTGCAGATTGGAACAGACCCTGGCGCTTTTCAAGAAATGCAGGTTTCCAAGCAGAACCCAGAGAAGCCATGACGCAGAAATGCTTGCAGAGCACTGGGTGACCTGTAGGCTCCCTGGTTAGGACATGGATGGGCTGCATGTTCTCCTTCAAGTCTGAGTCTTCTCTACAAAAAAGGTATTTTTAACTCATTTAAAGAAATATACAGTGCACAGCATTGGGGTTGCTGCACATACACACAGCAGCAACAACCACCCCTTGGGCCCCAACTGTGGCAGACGGCATTTGGTGAGAGGGCTGGTGTGTGTCTGTACCATTAGGGGTGCACCCTTCCCTCAGCCTTCTCTCGGCCACTCAGGGTCGGTGCAGGTGAACACTACTTCTGGGCCCCTACAGGTTTCTTACAGGCTAAGGAGCAACCCAGGAGGAAGGGGAAAATCTTCACTCGGGTTCAGGGTCTCCATTCAAAACAAAGGAAGGGAGAATTGGATACTTCTGGGAACCAGTAACAAGATAGGGAATTTTTAACCGGTATAGACCACCTGCCTGAATCTGGCTCACTAGGCTCAAAGTCCTAAATCCACTATCGCTTGACAGCTGCTTTGTGGGGGATATGACAGGAGTGCTGGTCTCCTTTGAGGACCCAGACAGACAGGTGTGTCGCAGTCACAGGCCACTCGATCAGATGGCACCTCTGGGGAAAGCAGCAGCAGTCAGGGGCCAGGTCCGGGGTGGTCGTCCTCACCCACCCATCCATTGCTTTGTTCTTTACATGAACAGATTGGGGGTAAGGTTGGGGGGCCAGTCAGGACAGCTGGGAGAACTGCTTTAAGTGAAGCATCTGTGGTGGACAGAGGGGACAAAGAGCTTTAAGGCACCTCTGCAGGATGCAGCCACAGGACTGGCCTGGGGGGCTCAGTGTATCTCTGCTGGATTATACCAGGAAGGAGCCACTGCCCTGGCTGGGCCTGGAGGCGTCTCCTCAATAGTGCATCATATGCAGCTATGGCACTGCCCTCAAGTCCCCACTGCTGCACTGTGTGCAGCAAGAAGGAGCCACAGTGCCTGTCTGTAGGTGCGCGATGGAGCCAGGGCCCTTGCCTTGAGCCCTCAGTGGGTCTGTGGGAAGGAGACAGCGTCATGGCCTGGACCCACCAGTGCCCCTCTGCACAGTGCAGCTGGATGGAGACAAGCGACTGACATGAAGCCTCAGTGCATCTCTGCAGGATGCAGCAGTGGTGCACCAAGGGACTCATTCAGGGTCCAAGGTGAACCTGTGCAAGGTGCAGCAGTAAGGGGCCATGGCACTGGTCCAGAGCCCTGCATAGATTGCTGCAGATCTTCAGCACAAGAGAGCAAAAGGTCTGGCCTGGAGCCTGCAGTGCATCATTGCCAGTGTGCAGCAGGGTGAAGCGGTAACACTGGCCTGCAGCCCTCAGAGCATCTTGGCAAGGCTGCTGCAGCAAGGAGCCATAACACTGGCCTGTAGCCCACAGTGGTTCTCTGTAAGGATGCAGTAGGAGCCCTCAGGGCAAATGTGCAAGGGCAGAAAGAAGCCACGGCACCGGTCTGTAGCCCTCAGTGCATCTCTCCATGTGTGCAGCAGGAAGGATCCATGGCACTGACCTGGAACACTCAGTAGATCTCTGCATGGAACAACAGTAGGGGCAATGTTACTGACCTGGAGCCCTCAGCGCAAGTGTGCAGCAGCAAGAAAGCAGTGCTGTGGCCTGCAGCCTTCAGTGCATCTCTCCAAGGGTACAGCAGGGTGCCGCCATATTGCCTGGCTTGCACCCCTCGGTACATCCATGGCATTGTCCTGGAGGCTCATCCCCTCTGAAAGGGCTCAATAGCAAGGAGCCATAGCCATGGCTTTCAGGCCTCAGTGCCTCTCTCCTGAAATGGAAGCTCTTAGTGCATATCTGAATGAGTGCATCAGAGTGAATCTAGACACCAACACTAGAACCCTCACAGCATCTCCACAAGGGAAAGGACCTATGGAGCAGTTGCCTTGAGCTTCAATTGTGCATGCATCTGTGCGAGCGCGGTAGAAGACCCATGGCCATGGTCTGTAGCCCTCAGTGCATCACTGTGAGGTTTCAGAGGAAGGACTTGTGGTGCTGGTCAACAGCCCTTAGTGCATCTCAGTGTGTCTGCAGAAAGAATGAGCTCTGGTTCTGACCTAGATCACTCAGGGGCCCTCTGCATGGGCACAGCAGTAAGCAGATGCAGCACTGAACTAGAGCCCACAACACATCTAGGCCAGGGTGTCACAGGAAGGAACCGTGGCACTTGATGAGCTCTGAGTGCATATGTCTGAATGGGTGTAGCAGGGTGAATCCATGGCACTGGCTGGAATCTTCAATGCCTCTATGGAAGGGTTTGTTATGGTTTGGGGCTTATTTTTGCAAGGGGAAACAATATAATACAGGACACATGTTTTATAGGATTATTTATAATAGTCATCCAGAGAACGATATACAAGAGAGTGCAGGAAATCTGTCCACACACTAAGACCGCGGAATCCAGCTGAGGGCCTGGGTCCTGTGGAAATGTCCTGCATGAGTCCCGCTGAAGACCTAGAGCTCATGACAGTGCCTCCCACCAGTCCAGCTGGAGGCCCAGAGCCCATGACAATGTCTCATGCAGGCCTGTTTTATGGATCTACACTGGGAAGGCCCAAAGGTCAGTGGTGGAATCCAGGACATCTGTGCCAGTGGGATGAAGCATCTGTGCTAGCAGGCTGAGGTCTTTAGTTCTTCCGATGATCAAGATGGCCGAGCTCCCATCAGGAAGGCCAATGCAGCAAGCCTTTCCAGGACACTGGCAGTGCACCTTCTTCCCCTCCAGAGCCAGGAAGCAATGCTCAGAGTGAGGACCAGAGCTCCCCCAAAGTGAACTGAAGCCATTCTCAGTGCCAACAAGGTCCCGAGCTCCTCCAAGGATGAAAACAGCCAAGTTCATCAGGAAAACCCGCATGATGAGCTCCTCCGAAACAACCAACAGCTCCTTAGAGCTTCCACCAGCTCCCACAGCCTCTCCCAGCTCCCAGCAGCCTCACCTCTCCTCCAGTTCTGCCTCTTATGCTGCTGGCAGCAGTCCCAAGGCGGGCCTCCCGCACCCAGCACCACGCTTACTCAGTCCAGCCGGGGTTATAAGTTCACCACCACTTGTCAATCCTCTACAAGTACGGTATGAAGGAACTAAGGCCAGGGCCTGCTGCCCTCAGTGCCTCTCTGCAGCAGTGCAGGAAGAACCACAGCACTGGCCTGGAGCCCTCAGTGCAGCTCTGTAAGTAGTAAGGAGGAATCAACACAGAGGCAGAGCCCTCAGTGTATTATTGCAAGTGTATAGGAGGAAAGAGTCTTGCGCTAGCCTTGTGCTGGCCTGGAGACCTCATTGCAAATATGGAGTAACAAGCAGGAAGTGGCCATGGCACTGCACCATCGCTCTGTACTGTGTCTCAAAAGGGTGCGGCGGTAAGGAGGCACAGCACCGACCTGAAGCTCAGTAATCCCCGCTAGGACATGGGAAAAGGGAGCCGTATCACTGGCCTCTGGCACTGAGTGCATCTCTGCAGGGGTTGACAAGGTCGGAGGCACAGCACTAGCCTGCAGCTCTCAGTGCATCGCTGCAAGGCTGCAGAAAGGAGTCAGTATAAGGGAGAAGCCTCAGTGTACCTCTCAAGTGCGTGGTGGGAGGAAGGGAGGGAGTGGCCGGAGCCCTCCGTGCAGCGCTGCAGGGGTGCACAGGTGTGGCCTTGTCCCTGAGTGTTTCACTGCTCTGCCCAGCACAAGGGAGACCTGGTAATGAACGGGCACCCACAGTGCATCTTGGCAAGCGTACTACCGCACGAGAAAGCCACAGTACTGGCCTGCAGTCTTCATTGCACACTGGCAAGCGGGTCCCAGGAGGGAGCCCTGCACAGGCCCGGGGCACTAGTGCATCTCAACAAGCAGAATGGAGCCACGACAGCGGCAGGAAGACCTCAGGGCACCCCTGCTCGTACGAAGTTGCAGGTCTCTCCTTGAACTCTCACTGCATCTCCACAAGGGTGCCCAGGGATGGAGCGGTGGAACTAGCCTGAAGCCCTCAGTGTGACTGAGCAGGTGCAGAGGTATGGGGCGGTTAGCCTGGCCATCACTGTGTCATGCAAGTGTGCCTGTGGCTAGAGGCAGCAGAAAAAAGCCCTGGCTGTGGTTGTCACAGAAGGAAGGAGCCATGGGAGCTTCAGTGCACCCGTGGCACTGGCCTAAAACCCTCAGTGTGTCTTGCAAGGGTAAAGCAGAAAGGAGCCGTGGTATGGACCCAGAAGTCTCACTGCATCTCTGCAAGGGCACAGCAGGAAGGAGCTGTGGTACGGGCTGCTGCCACCTTGCATCTCTGCAAATGTACAACAGAAAAGCGCGAAGGACTGGCCAGCATCTCTCAGCACATCTGTGCAGCTGTGGGGCATGGCGCCAGCCTGGAGCCTCAGCGAGTCTCTGTGAGGGTGCAGGAGGATGGCCCTGGGGCAGTGTGCAACAGGATGGAGCCTGGGCACTGACCTGGGGCCCTCTGTTCCTCTCTGCAAGGGTGCGGCGCTACAGGGCTTAGGTACTGGTCTGAAGACTTCAGTGTCTTTCTATAAGGGCACAGCAGAAAGGAGTGATGGAAGTGGCCTGCAGCCCTCAGTGAGCCGCTGCAGATGCAGCAGGAGGGATGCTTGTCCCGGACCAGAAGCCCTGTGTGCATCTCTGAAGGGGCACAGGAGGAAGCAGTGTCACAGGCCTGAGCCCTCTGTATGTCTCTGCATGGGAACAGCAGGAGCAAGCAATGGTCTCGCAGTGCCTCTCTGCCAGGTGCAAGATGGAGCGATGGACCTGCTCTTACTGCCTAGGGCCCTGGCACACAAGCTTCTGGCAGAACCGACTTCCTGGCCCTGGCCTAGGGCCCTTAGTGTCCAGTTTTGCCTGTTTGGGGAACCCGTTGTGCTTTCTTCTGTCTTAAAGTTTAAGCTAAGCTAAGCACACAGTGTGGACAGATCCTGTATATTGGCTCTGTTTACTGAATGAATTTGCACATTCATCTTCTCTATCTACTAGAGAAAAGAGGACCTCTGGGAAAATTCATCATTGCACGTCTCAGACTGCTAACGGTGTCTACAGAGCCAGGACCAAGCCTGTGGGAGTCAGATGGACTTCAGCTAGGCTTCTGAAGTGCCAGGCTGTGTGTAAAGCTCTCGTGCCTGCAAAAGAGTAAGTAGAAGCAGCATATCTTTTTGTTCGTTTGGGGTTTTTGTTGTATTTGGGGTACAGGGAATGAAACTCAGGACCTTGTGTTTGGCAGGCAGGTGCTGTACCGCTGAGCTACATCCTTGGCAGGATTTCTTTTTTACTCACAACTACCTCACTAGTTTATGCCATACACCAGCTATTACTGGGACAATTCCTTGCAGGAAAAAAAAATCCCAGGTGATTCTAAAATGGTGTTTCTTACCGTGTTTGGGCTGCATGCCTTAGATGCCCCACTGTTACCTGGAATCTGCTTGTTCTGGAAAATCAGCGTATAGACTGAGGCTGCAGTTCCCATAGCCTAAGAGCAGTGATAGGACAAAGACCCAGCTGCTCAGAGCCATTACTGCAAAAACATCAACCAAAATCTGCAGTCGCAATGAGCACAACATCATTTAAACTGTTTCAGGAAAAATATTGCATGCCAGTGGCTGAACCACAGAAATATTTGTACCAAGTATAAAGTAAGCAAACATTGGCTGTGAGCTGAGTGTGCACAAGCAATCTGCAGGAGCAGGGGAAGACCCCCCACAGGCTCCTGAGCCCCATCAGGAGGTACTGAGAAACACATGCTCACTCACACAGCCTAGGGGTGTAAGAGGTGGCATTTACTTACTCTCCTGAAAACAAAGACAGTTCAATGGGGAAAGTTCAGGAAAACCATTTGGTGGGGGAAACCACATGGACCCACTTCACTCACTGCAGCAGGGTCTTCACACAGAACAGTGGGGTCACTCTCACAGGTTCCCTCCTGCCACATCCTCCCCTCTCTCAGTCTGGGCTCCCATGGCACAGTGTGGTATCAGCCTGGGGTGCTCTGACTCCAGCACTGGCTCAGGCCCAGGCTGGGGAGCCGATGGGATAGTGGTGAGAGGGGTCAGGCCACCCAAGAAAACATCAGTTTGTGGAAAGCAGGATTAGAGGCCACCAATGACCCATCAGAATGCGAACCCTACAAGCCACCTGCCCAGGTAGGCAGGGCTTGTCTTTCCTCTTGTCACCTGCTGGTGGAGAGGTGTCACCTTTTGAAAAGCATCCTTGCCACCTTTGGGGGACACCTCAGCCAGACAGCCCTAGCCTGTGCTTCCCACCCCCAACAGTGTGAGCCCCTTCCTGGGGGCGGGATCAAGCAGGTTGGGCCCTTTGATCTCCAGCACCTTTGGGGAAGGAGGTGGGGCAGCCCCATTTCTCAGCCAAGTGTTGATGGCTTAGTTGCACTCAATCCTTCACTTCACAGAGAGGGTGGGCAGAGACCCCGCCTGCCTCCAGAGCCGCTGCACTTTAGCACCAGCCTTGTTTTATATGGAAACTCTCCTTTGTTTTTTAACCACTCCTGATGCCAATGAACAGGCCTGCAGGGGGCTGTGGGAAAAGGACACTCAAAGGCCATTTGGTCCAGCCCTCTGCCTCCAGGCCGGCCGGGACCTGCGGTGCGGTGGTGGGGTGGGGGGTGTGGGGGTGGAGACGGTGGAGTGGGCAGGCCTCTCTGTTGCAGGGCCCGTGGGGCAGCCTGGGCTGAGCCTCTCCCTGTTCACAGCTGCAAGATGGGGTTCAGACAGGCAGACAGCTGAGCGGGCCTAGGTCACAGAGACCTCGGGCCTTTAGGCAAAACTGTTGGAAAGGCTGCTCACTGCATTTGTTTAAAGTAAATACTCACCACTGGGGAGGAGAGCTTTTTTCTCTTTCTACCTAAAACCCTTTCCCCTGGGTGCGCCCCAGTCTCTTGGAAGGTCTGCAAGGGCCTCCCCTGTGGCTGGTTCCGGAGCATCCAGATGGTGCTTCCTGGAGCAGCCACACTGTGCTGATTTTGAACTTGATGCTACTTCTTTAAGAATCTGTGCTTGAGGCAAATTGTTTGACTGGTACCCATTCCAGCTCCTCTTCCCAATTATTCCAGGAGCTGGACTCTCCTCAAGGAGAAAGTGAATCCTCTCAGGAAGGCCAGATACAGGTGGTGGTGGAGAGGACTCCATGTCTGCTGCTCTCGGAGCCCGCTGCCTGGCCGAGGCCATCGGTCTCTGAGAACTGGATGCTGAGGCGGCAAAGGGAAGCCATACATCCACACGGAGGCTGAGGAGCACATGTGCGCCAGCCTGGTGGCACTTTGTGGAGCCAGCTTCTGCCTCCGGCCCTGCTTCTGCCCAGCCTTCATGACTGCCCTCGCCTGGTAGTGTCTGGACGCACGGCCACCCCGGACCCGAGTCCTTTGTTTCCTTCTCTATCCAGCCTCTGTCCTGGGCCGCTGGACTCCAGTGCTGGACCCCAACACTGCCGTCAGTTCTGAGCCGCTGGGGCTCCGTTTCAGCATCAGACATGACTGGGGAACATGCTTTAGCAGTGGGTAGGGAGGGGGTTCTGAGGCTGAGTGATGTGAAGCCTCCTTTTGAATCTGGGATGGGCCCCTCTCAGATCAAGGGGACCGCGTCTCGACTGTTGGATGGAGGCCACATTCACAGTGCTCCTGAGACCCAGCAGACTGGAGTCTCCATTGTCAGCGGCCCACCTGTGACTCAATCACAGCGTTCCTCAGACTAATGAGACTGTGTCTCAACTGCCCTTGGTCCAGAGGAATATTTAACTCATCCTCAGTGCTCCCCTGCCAACTCAATTCTGTCCGACCAGACCTTTTCCTATTTTTGAAGATTTTCCATGAATCTCCTGAGTTTTTACTGGGGGCAGGAGGTCGCCGTGTGGTACACAGAGTTTGTGTGCATTTTATCCAGTGAATGAATGTATCTTCTGCTATGTCCTGGCTTGGGTTCTTCCAGCAGTGTGTCCACTCCCATGAGCGGCCATTTTCCGCCTGCTCCTACATCACACCTGCCACCTCCACATCACCTCCCTCCCCTCCCCCACCTTTAGCTGTGGCCATCTGCTGGTGCCATTTTTCACAAAGCTGAGATGCTTCTGGGGGACAAAAGAACTGATTTTCAAAGGATGTGTCCACAACAACACTCAGACTGCACAAAGAATAAACAAGCTGGGAGAAGTTCTGCTCCTGGATGGGTTCCCTGGCACTGATTACAAAGGTCTGCCTTTCCCCTCTTCTCAGGGGCGTCAGGAGGGGTCATCACTTTGCCCCGCGAGATCCAAGGTGGCTGCAGCAGTCAGGCCCCCCACTCTGTCACACTCACACACCCTCCTGTGGCTCCCAAACAAGCTTGTAGTCCATGATGCCTGGTGCGGCATGGAGGACTGATGCCATATGCAGCCCATTTGGTCAGGGTTGGTTCTTTCTAGAAATACATGTATCCCAAGGCCTGTCTAGAATATCAGGATCAGCCAGGACCAGAGCTACCCATTTGGAAAGAAACAGTCACAGTAATGAGCTGTGACCATGTGGAATGCCTGATCCAAGAAGCCAGAATCCCATAATTCTCACTGTCCTGAGACAGGGACAAGACTGGGCGTCGCAGTGGTGGTGCTGCCCATCAAGGTTCAGGGCAGGAATTCCAAGCAATGTCTAGGCCAGAGCAGAAAGCATCATCTCACCTGTCCACAGTCCTGCACAATGCTGGTGTCCCTTCACCACCTTCCCGGGACAAGAATCCTACTGCTGCCCCTGGGAAGGCATGTGGTTGTGGAACATCCTGTCCCTGTGTGGTCTCTGCTCTCTGTCATGCTTGGCGCCTCTGATAAAGCAAGGCCTGTGCAGCAGGGTGTGGGCAGAGCTGATATAAAAACAGTGGGGCATATGTGGTTGGCCTTATGCTGCGTTTATCTCTGAAGGTCCTGAGTGCAAACTGTGCTCTGATACCAGCTTATCATCAGATAGACCTAAGAATCCCTCAGAGAGCCTACAGGAAGAGACTGGGGCTTCAACACAAGCTCTGCTCAGTGGACTCTGCCAGGGGCGGGGGGTGGGGGCGGAGAGGGAACTTCCTGTTTCAGTTCAGAGATATGCCAGACAGTGTGTTGGCCTCTGGTGGCTGATCTGGGGGGACAGGCTGTGGGGGAGGGCTCTGTATCTCTGTAGGTGTTAACTTTCAGTTCCCAGAGGAGGTGAATGTGACTCACTTCCTATAAAGGAGAGAGGTAGAGTCTGCCAGTTTGTCTCTGTGTGTAAATGATGGTTTGGTACATATCTAGATGTCTTTTATATCCATTCCTTATCAACAGGAAAGAGTGACAAGGCCCAGAGACCTTCGGGACAGGAGGGACCCTCAGGACAGCAGGAGAACCCAGGACAGAAGAACATCAGGACAGGAAGAGAAACTCAGGACAGTCCAGGACTTCAAGGCAGCAGGAAACCTTCAGGACAGTAGGACACTCTGGACAGCAAGAGACCCCAGGACAGTGGGAGACTCCAGGCTCCAGGAAAACCCCAGACAGCAAAAGACCCTCAGGAGAGCAGGCGACCTTCAGGACAGGAGACCTGAGGACCTAAGAACATCAGAACAGGAGGAGATCTTCAGGACAGCAGCAGAACCCAGAGCAGTGCTGGTTTCTCTGCCTAACACCAGGCAGGGCTCACTCACTTTGCTGCTCCCGCTGGCTACCCAAGCTCAGGCCTCTCGCACCTTCAACTTGCTTTTGCAACGGAAGTAGAATGTCAGTGGAGGAGGGGCTCTCACTGTGCCCCGGCTGGCAGTGGCTCTTGCTGATTCTCAGTCCCTTGTGGATCTGGAGTCCCCGTGTGGGCCCTTGGTCTGCGTATACAAAGCCCCGTGGGTGCTTCTGATGCACAGCAATGTGGAGAGCTCCTGGACGTCTGTAATCCTATGAAAGTTGCCTGGGGAATGGGCCGCAAAGTGGGGTTGAGTTGAGTAGTACAGGACCTCACCAGGCCGAGCTTGGATCATGAATGCTGCTCTTGTTCCCAGCACGGGACATCTAACTGGAAGCATGTGGTCTGTGTACAGAAGGCTACTGAAAAGTGCTCATGCCTCTTCTTTGGACTGTGTGAGGGAGGCTGGGTCTCATGTCCCTCACAGTATAAGAATACAGCCCCTCTAAAGGCTGGGAGCCACCTGCCTGTATGTGCTGGCCTTGGGCACTGCCAGAGGCTTGGCAATTCTCTGCCTTTCAGAGCTGTTTGGGGCATCATTTACAAACAAGTGGACCAGCTGCCACTGGTCGGCAGAGGGTCCATTTGTGGTGGCAATGGCATCTGTTCCTAGAAGGACTCCAAGCTGGTGACCTGAGGTAGGAAGGAGACATAACCACCCTCACCCCCGCACAACTAGAGCAGGCTGATGGCTCTGGTAATACCCCAGGGCACCACAGGGTCCCCACAGCTATGACTTCCTTTGCAGAAAAGGATCCGGAATGTTGCCTTACCCGCAGGAAGCCCATGGACCCCTCCCGCCAGTGTGAAAGATCATGGTGCATGAGCAGTCCAGAGAGTTCTTGAGGACTTCATCCCTGCCTGTGCTGGAGGAGGGCGGACCATATCAGCAGTGTCCATGCAGGACCCAGCACCTGGCCTGAGAAAGTGCCAAAGGGGTGCTCACGGCCTTTTACTAGGGGGAAAGCTGTGTCTTCTGGGAGGAGCAAGGACAAACGGTGGGGCACGCCCCGCACTGTACAACACACCAGTGAGACCAGGCACAGCCATGTAGAGGTGGTCTTGTCACCAGTTTCCCGAACTCTCAAATCCATCAGCTCAGTGATTGCTTGTTCTTGGCCCAGTAAAGGGGTTGTTGCAGCTTCTGGCCTTGGGGGATCTCGTAGAATGTTTGGTGGCTCTGACAGAACGTTGCAGTGATGCCTGCTGGGTGTTGAAGGCAGTCCTACCAGCATCGCACCAGTGTATTTGAAGATCCTTTTATGAACTCTTTTTTAACACAAACACAGTAATTATTAAATTACCTCGTAGTGCACCTATGATGTTGGCCATGGGTTTGGGCAAGTGCTGAGTGCTCTGAGTCCGAAGCTCTGAGTCCTGGGCACAGGTTTCTCTGCTAATGGAAACCCGAGGGGCAGTGGCCCCAGGCCTCGCCCAGGGTCCTTGTCCCCAATATCCAGAGGGGCTGTGTGAAGAAGAGCAAGACTTCACAACTGTGGCATTCCCAGTGATGCCAGCTTGGTTTCTGTGCTCTGCGCTCACTAACACAGGAAGAAACAAGCATCACGCTGCTTCCTGTGTGCAGGGCACTCTGTGGACATCTCACCACAGCTTGCTACGGGTGCTGGACATTACACTGTAAGATTTTACACTTACCCTGCTGAATGTAGGTGTGGGTCCCATTCCTTTCTACCCCCATTCCTCCATTTTGGCATGGGGAGGTTTACCCTGTGTCATTGTACGTTGAAAACATTTAACTTTCTTTTTCATTTTTATAGTGGCTCACAGATAAATGTTCACCTTGAGTGTCAGAAAGACTTTGCACTTGGACTTCTGAGCCCTACTAAAACTGTTAAGATTTTGGTGACTCAGCGATGGACTATAATGAAAGGGACATGAGAGTTTGGGATGCCAGGGCTAGAACGCTATGGCTTAGATTTTAGGTTTACCCAAAGTCTCATATTTTCAAAGATGGGTTTGAGACGGTGGTAGAGGCACTGCACCGCTCAGTGGGTTCTCTCATCGATGAGCTCATGGCTGCATGCGCTTTGAGGGCCCGGGTGAGGGGCTGGGCACCGGGCGCCTAGGCCTCCTTGCTTACACCCTTCCGCTGTGCTCCGGCCTTGGAGCCGGCCAGGGATGGACTCAGCGCACTGCGAAGTGTGAGTCAAGTGAGCCCTCCGGCTTCAGGTGTGGAGTTTGTCCTAGTGATGGGAAAATGTCAAATACACATCACGTCCAACTTCAAGTGCGGATGTGGATCCACCAACACAGCCCTGGGGGGAAGCCATCTTTGTGAGCCTGGTTCCAGGCTCCTTGCCCGCAGAGAGGTGTGCAGTAGTAGAATGTGTGTTTCTATCATGGAGCTTGAGTCCAGGACAGCTGCTATGTCCCGACCCCAGTGGGGGTGGTGGGGTATTCACCCCAGGTTCTGTTTCTCTTTAATGCCTAGGCCTAGAGAGCTCCCACCATAGCAAAAGGGGATCCACACTATTTCCAGGAGTCCAGGGAACAGGAGGAGGGCCCAGCTGTGGCAGGGCTCAAGCCCTCTTGGGACATAGGCCTTGCAGGTGGAAGCTCCTGGCCAATACCCTGTTCTGGTGCTCAGCCCATTATGCACTGCCCAGTGACCCAGAAGCTTCCCCCATGCACACAGAGCTGGGGCTGGAGGGGTCCCACTGGGCTTCACAGTGTCAGTGGGAATGAAACATACCATGCCACTTTCACAGGTGGCCAAGAGGAGACAGATGAGGTCCAATGGGACAGAGTGGGAGTGGGGCTGGACATCTGGGGCAGGGCCCTGGGACAGGGCAGGGCCCCAGGAGGGGCTTGGTTTGAAAAGGCAGCCTCGGTGAATTTAAGCTGGTGTGTGTTTGTGTGTGCTCTCCGGGCGTAGGGCTCTGTCACCCAGAAGCTGGAGGTGTTGAGCCAGCACCTCCTTTATGAAGGAGCCCTTGAAACACCTCCACCCATGTGTAGCTAGAGCCCAGTGTCCACCCCAGTGGGATGCTAACACACCCTTGCAGCGCATGGCAGAGAAGCTGAGGACCCTCCAGACCCTGCATCCCAGCGCCTCAGAGGCCAAGGCCTGTCCCCAGAAGCAAGGCTCTCAGAGGCATGCTACCAGGACAGGAACCAGACAGAGCCCTTGGCTGGGGTCTGCACTGCCACGCCCACCCGCCGCGGTCTCTACAATCCCAGTCACCTAGGCCAGTGTGCAGGGTCAGCAGAGTGGGTCTTAAGCCCTTTCCCCCAGCGTGTCCTCAGTGTGACTCAGGGCCATGTTCCCGGCTGCAACACATGCTGACTGACCAAAGGCAGCTTTGGAAAGGCCCAGCTGTGGGTGTCTCATCCACAGACTTAAGAGGTGTTTGAGAGCCAGCATCAGTGTCACAGCGCTTGACCGGTGCCTCTGTCTCCTTGCTTCTCACTCAGTCAGGCTCTGTAGAGGCAGCGAACAATTCAGGAGACAGCTATTGCTCTGTACGAACCCACATCTCATGGGTACCCCTTTCTCCAGGCCTGCAGCCTCCTGAATCCAGGTTTGGGTAAGCACGAGGCCCAGTTTGGATACTGGACACAATCTGACAGTTTGAAAGTGTGACTCACTTCTGGCAGGGAAGCGCAGGCAATCTAGAGGAATACGTATGTGCAGAAAATTCAGGGCCCATGTGCATACAGCCAGGGGCCACAGTAGGGCTCAGAGAAAGTCTCATAGACTCAGAGGCCACGTCAGGCAACAGGTCAGGTTTACCTGCACAGTTCTTTTACTGGCTCACACCAGGCACTGGAAGCCCAGGGAAACCAACACCTTCCTCCTGTGGCCCAGGCCCTGGGAGCTGCTTCCTCCTAGAGCTGTGCTAAGGAGCTGGGCATGCTCCAAGCAGCTTCCCACCTCCGTCCCCTGGCCAGTGCCAGTCCTGCTCTTTGCAGGATTCCTGGGAGTCAGAGTCTGAGAGGCAGGGCCGATTGAGTAGCGCCAAGCCCGAGAGGCTGCACACGTCTGCTCTGTCCAGCAGGGCCACCCACACACCTGGCACTTGATGAGCTCTCATATCTGTAGGTGAAGAAGTAAACGAGGAAAACAAGCTGCTCCAGCCATGTGCTGGGCTCCAGGAGCCTGCTCCCAGGCCTGTGTGGTTTGCTGCTGACAGCATATCCAGTTGCAAGTTGTCACGGCAGTGCCTCCAGGAACCACACGTGTCCCTTCACATGGTCATGATGCCATCAGCTAATTCATAGAAGTACAAATGCAGGGCCAAGTAACGATTGATATGGCCAAGCTTCATCTCCCCTTGGGAAGGGTAGATTTTGCGCTGCACCTGTGTGGCATGTTCATATGCAGGAGAGCACCAGCTTCTTACAGCCTGGCCCACCCAGCCTTTTGCAGCGTGGGTGCCGTGGTCCTCAGGGGGCCTCTGCGCATGGGAAGGCAGTCTTTTCACAAGGCTAGGAGTGTCTTGTGTTTCCCTTTCTGTGAACTCTGTTGAAATCCTTTCCTTTTTGACTTAACAGTGTCTTTCTTAAATATTAGGGAAGCTACTCTTTATTTGTGTAAGTTGCAGTGTTATTCATTGTCTTGTTTTGATACTGGCATTTCATACCTTTCAGAATTTATTTTAATGTAATCATATTTGTTAATATTATTACAGCATCTGGTTCTGTCTATTTTTAGACTTTTCTTTCTTAAGTACAACAAAAAGTCTACCATTTTCTCCTTTAGTAATCGGCCCCCGTCTTCCTCCTCCCCAACCTCCTCTTCATCCTCTTCCTCCTTCCTTTCTCTCTCTCTCTCACATCTTTGGTCTGTGTGAAATTCATTTTGGTAAAGTGAAGAACAAGCATTGTGCTTTTTTCTAGCCTACTTACTTAATACTAGTATAGAAAATCCACCAGTACTTTAAATGCTTTTACCATAGAACTTGCGTGTATTTTGGGTTCTGCCTCTGTACATACTTTCTCACACTCGTCTCCCGGTGGCAGAGTGTTGAACAGAATCTTACGGCATGTTTTAGTATCTGATAGAACTAACCCCCTGTCACTTTCTCTTTTTCCGTTGTCCTGTCTGTTCTTCTTCACACAAACTTGGATTCAGCCTGATTGGTTTGAAAAAGTGAAGATGTAGGTGAGATTTCACTAAAGAAGCAGACTGACCTTGGGGAAATTTACATCCTCGCGATGTGGCATGTCCTTTGCTGCCCTGCCTGTGTGCATCCCCGGGCACACAAGGCCCAGCTGGGGGACTCCCGCGCTGCTCTCCGCCGTGCTCCTGATGCTCCCAGACTGATGCTCCCAGACCGCGGCAGCGCCTGGCTTTTGCATCTGAACTGTACCTCTTGCTGATTCATTTCTATGAATGCTTTTACAGTTTCTCCCTTGAACTATCTACATGTGCAAAAATAAATGACCTGTGTGCAATCACCTTGTCTTTTCCTTATCCGCTTCTGGCTTTCTGTTCCTTCACCTTGTCCCTGCTGCTCAGGTGGGCCCCTCCGAACAATGCACAGCTGTTTCCTGGAATTAAGTCCCTTGTTCTCTGCCCTGCAAGAGCGTTTATCAGAGCGCGGGCAGGACTTTCCCTCTACTAGGTATTTCAGAGCCCGGACTTTGAATTGTGCCCGCGTTTGTCGGTACCTGGAGACGGTCATGCTGTTCTCCATTGTTCTACTGAGAGTAATCCATGTTGATCCGACACCACTCTGTTGCCTCCTTACCCTCACACTGTGTAACTGGTAGCGTGCTCGGGCTGCTGTTTGCCAAGGTCTTGTTCAGGGTTTTAAACTGCTGCTCAGACATGAGGTTGGCCAGTAGCTTTATTTTTACTGATCTCTTTGGTAGCAATGTTTTGCTGGCTTTATAAAGAAATGGAAGCTTTCCTTCTATTTTTTTACATTGGGAACAGCTGAAATACTGTTGAAGTTGACAGGGGAAACATTGGCACAGCTGAAAAATTGACATTTTTTACTCTTTATCCAAGTAGCTTAGAAATAGGTCTTTTAAGGGTATCTGTTGAAATTAGAGTATAAGTGAGACACGTTTTAATTTCCATTGTCATAATACTGAGAGCAGGAATTTGGGGAAAATTCCAAGTTTGGCTTTTTCCTTAGATCCATTTGGTGCCCAACACATTTGTTGGCTAATTTGGAAGTTGTTTGAAGGGCAGATCTTAATTTCATTTAAATAATCCTATTCTTGCCCAAGAACTGTGATGACGAACAAAGCAGAAAAGTGCAACTGAGTTCGGGGCAGAGTCCCGTTTGTAAGGAGCTTGATGTCCTCAAAGCAAGGGGCTTGCGGGCTCGGCCGGGCCTGGGCAAATGCTGGCCCGTGGGGGGCCTTGAGGCCTGGGAGGGTAGTACTAAGGTCGGCAGGGGCTGTCTAGCCTGGGAGGAGGACACAGGGCGGGTGAGCACAGAGGGGAAGGCTGCTGGTGTCCACGCTGCAGAGGGCCCTGCTACACCGGAGAGGCTGTGCTAAGACAGCCAGCGAGACCCAGGCGCATGACTCAGGGCCCTTCCAAATGCCACGGAGGACCTTTCAAAGCAGACTTAGTAGGATTCTGGGTGTGCGGGGGGCAGGGGGGGGTGGCCACCCACTAACAGAGAGAGCATTGGCTATTGGATGGCTACTGGGCTGGGCCATCTCCATTCTGGGCATTTTTGGAGGGATTTCCAGAGGTGCAGTGAAGGCTGGCTGTGAGGACTGACTCCATCCCAAGATACATCTTCTCCTTGACCCCACGAGAATCTTTTGGGGATACTGCCTCCCTGGTGACACGAGGAAACACACACATTGTGTCACTACATTTCAGAAAGTTTGGCCTCTGTCTGAGTCCCAGCTGCAGATGGGCTGGGCAATTGGGCCACAGCTGTCACAGCAGGGTGGCCGGAGCCTTTGCCCCAGGGGTAAAACACTGATGTGATCCCTGTGGTCACAGCCCCCTCGTCACTCGGCTTCCATGTGTCACACTGCTGCTGCCAGACTGAGCGCGGCCCTCGCGCTGGTCCTGTGGGGTAGTCACGCCGGGCCCCAACACTGACGGGGTGAGTGGGTGGGGGTCCCCTGTGTGCCCCCAGCGATGTGAAACAGGAGGGGGTAGAATCTAGACGGTGACACTCAGTTCCCAGGATTCAGAAGGGAAAAGAGCAAAGGCTCAGTCTGACCTGATCTTGTGTCAAGGTCTCCATTCCACGCAGGGCTGACAGCAGCCAGAACGGGGTGTTGGCCAGGAGCTGGTCACTCCTGCTCCCTCCACCCAAGCCGAACACAGCACAGAGCCGGCTCTCTGCCCCTGAAAACACACTGAGGGATGTTTCCCAGCGCTGTGGTTAAGAACAGCTTGTTTGTTCCTCTAACCCAGCTCCAGACAGCGCGGGGCTGGACAGATGTCCCACCGGAAGGCGGGCGCTGGATGCGTGGAGGCTGAGGCTTGGTCCTGACGGCAGCCTGAGATCTCGGGGAGCCCGCCTGGAGCCAGCCTGGTGCCCCACTCCAGACTCATTTCTTCACTTGTACCTTGCCAGTGGGGTCAGGGTAGTGGGTGGGGTGCCGAGGAAGCGCTGAGGGTGCAGGACCGCTGAGGGCGGAAAACGTGGGGGTGGAGGGGAGCCCCCCCCCCCCCGCCAGTCCCCAGCCTGGCCCCTTGGCCCGCCCCTCCCCCAGCCCCATTCCAGAGCACAGATAAAAGTGAAACTTGAGTAGCAAATGTTTGTGCTCCAGCCGCCAATCAAGGGCCCATCTCCATGGGAACAGGCACACTTCACAGCCCTGTGAACAGATGGTCAGTGAGCAACAGGCGGCATATGTTCCCGTGAGCCCTGACACGGGCACAGATGGAGGGTGGGCAGGAGGTGGGCCCAGGACATAACCTGACATTTCCTTCTCTCCCTTCCCATTAGGGGCTGCATTGTTGGAGCGCACAGAGATTAGGGGAGCCTGAATAGAGTGGGGGTGGCTGGGCGCCGATTACTAACACTCCACTGCAGTTTGAGTCCTACTTACTTAACCAGAGTGCAACATTAGATTAGCGACAGCCAGGAGCCGCACAGAACCTGTCAGCAGCCCTGCCCCTTAGCCGTCTGTGTCTCAGGCCTCTGGTGTCTGTGGCTTTTCCAGAAGATGCCAAGACTCCCTGCGTGGGATCATGGGAGAAAGAGATGTCCCTGCGAACACTGTCAGAAGTACAGGTGGGCAGAGACTAGGAACTGGAAGTGCGGAGACTCAAGGGTGGGAAATGCATGGTCCTCATGGCTGTCATCAGCTCGTGTGCCTGAGCAACCTCACCTCAGCAGATTTGGATGTCCTCTGCACTGTGATCGTCCCTGAAGTAATGGCTAGAGGGAAACCACCTGTGGTGGTGCTTTCTAAATTCTCTCTCTTGGTCAAATGCAGTGGGTGTCTACCTGTGAGCCCAGAGGAGGGGCTCAGTAACAGATAAGGTTGTAATCTGAAAGACACTACTGAGGATCCAGAGGAATAAACTCATTCTGTACCAAGAAAATGTTCTGGTCGCTTTAGGGGCCCCAGGAGAAGAAACAACCTCAGCATAAGTTCAAGTACCAGCTCCCCTGCCCTCAACAAACAAGATTCATCACTACTGTCCCTGGGGATGGGCGCCATCTGACAGCTTGGAACTTCTTTATTCTTGTCTCCCTTTCTCTGGTTGACCCATGGATGTGCCTTTTCTCCCGAGATACCTTGTGTGCAGACACCCATCTCCCTTTGCCACTCCCTGACAAGCACAAGAATGGAAACCTGATCACTACCTGTGGAACCCCCAGAAGCATCCAAAGAAGCAGCAAACCACACTCTGCAGGCCACGCCTCCCAGGGACAGGCAGGGAGCTCTCTGTGGAAGTGTGCGCCTTGAGTGGTACAGACTAAGAATCCTAAGGAGGAAGGTTTACCTTGGCTCCCAGCTTGCAGAGGGTTCAGTGCACAGTCGGGTGGCTCCAAGGCAGCGTGGTGTGGCAGAGGGTACTGCAGAGGAGAAACAGTCCCTGGCGTGCCAGCCAACACGCAACGGCGCAGCAGCAGCGAGCCTCCCTTTCCCTGTATTCCATTCATGCTACGAACCTGTTGTTTGGTGCCACCCACATCCACACTCATGGTGGCCCTTCCCATCACCCACACCCAGAACTACACTCAACCAATCAGTGGACAGATTTAGTTGTCACACACCCTTAATCCATATTCACACACCCA
>PVLD010017357.1:0-42150 GCA_004027595.1 Dinomys branickii | reverse complement strand
CCGAGTTGGGCCCGAGCAGGGCTTATATGCTTTAGAACAAAGGGAGGAGGGGTCTTTGCAAGCGCGGTTACAGAAGCAGATGGCATTGGTTAGTTTAAGTGGCTTTTTACATTTATTGGAGGAAATAACTACGTGGAGGTCTAAGGTTGGAGGTGGAGGATGTTTCCTAATATGGGCAGAAGTAGCTCGGGAAAGGCACATTTTACAAATTCCTTAGTCAAGGGGGGTGTCTGTTCTTGTCTTTGCCGCCCAGACTTTCCGGTCCACTCTGTCCTTGGGCAACCATAAATTGTAACAGCTTAATTCCCGGGATGGGGAGGGGGGTGGGAGAGCGATACAAACCATGTATCATTATTATTATTAGGGAAAATTTCTCTCACATTAGGTATTTCATTTGATTCATATGGGAATCCATTCACGAATTTTAACAGAAAAGTTACTGGTCCTCCTTAAATCTGGGAAGACTACTCTAGTTGTTATGTAGAAAAGACTCTATAGGAGACATTAAGGGTGAAAGAAGAAAGTTGAATTTAGGGTGTATTCATTTTCTTTTATTCTAAATAAAAAGAAACTGAGATAAGTTATGTACAGGTACTTACTCCCTACATGAATGTAAGTTTCACATACTGAAAACATGTAGTGATAAAATACAATCTTTTATTAAAAAAAGAAGCGTTCTTCCAGGAAAAACAAACAAGTCTACTGAAATAACTTAGAGTAAAAACATGTATTGCTTGAGCTACTGTGTTCATAGTAGGTAGATCGAGATCAGACTTTGAACCTATCATCTGGAGTTGAAATACGCTGATGATGCCCAGCGTGTACATTGTGAACAAAACAAAGAGATCACAAGTGTCCACAAAGTTCTTAACCTCAGAACTGAGAGGATGACAGTTCCACTTCTTGGGATGGTAAGAAATTAGAAAGTGATTGGAGTCGGTTTCCTTGTGTTGTTGCTGTTGTTGCTTATTTAGGAGCAGTGAGGTCAGGGATCTGTTTTAATATGTGCCAACAGGGCTGGGGATATAGCTCAGTGGAATAAGCGCTTGCCTAGCAAGTGCAGGGTCCTGAGTTCGATCCCCAGTACCGCAAAAAAAAAAAAAAAAAAAGTCAGTAATATGTGCCAACAGCTGTACACTAATGAATCTGTCATTGTTATGGTTGATACATTGTATCAACTTGGGGAGTCTAGAGGTTTAACTAAGTAACTCAGCAGTTGAAAATCTTGGGTAAACAGTGTATGCCCTTACCCTTGTGGGATGTTGTTTATGTTTATTTGGGAAGCTTTAAAGGTTAACTGTGTGATTCAGGAGAAGGCCAGGGTGCTTACTTTGTAAACATCCTGAGCCTGTGGAAGACGAGGGCATGGAGGTTATGTGAGAGGTACACGCCCCCTGGGTGGGAGTAGGCTGTTTACAATGTAGGGAAGAAAAGGAGGTTGCTTGCACCCATTCTTCCCTTTTGCTCTGGTGGTTTTTGCTGTGTTCTGCTGCCCTGAACACTTTGCCCTCTGCCTTGTACCACTCTGCCTCTGAATCAGCCAAGTATGGACTGAAACCTCCACAAACTGTAAGCTAAATAAACCTTTCCTTCCTTCATTTTGGGTGTTGGGTATTTTGTCTCAGCAACGAGAGAAAAGTAACCAAGACAGTCATGAAGAGTGTTCACGTGATCAATTAAAAGTAGAATCCTAGACTTTGAAGGAGTCTAAGCAACCGAAGACATAAACACCATTATGGACTATATTCATCACCAAGAGATTTGAGAAAATACCCTTAAAAGTGTCTGCATAGAGATCTGAGCCCTGAGCCTCAGGACAACACAATTTTTAGCAGTCAGAACGATGAGAAGAAACTGGCGAAGAGAACTCAGAGAGAACATTTGACAAAGTGGTGGGGGAGAAAGTGATGATCTCTATAAATTGAACATGACTACAGTAACTATGTGCCACTTTTGGTACTGGGAATCGAACTCAGGACCTCTGGCTTGCCAGGAAAGTGCTTATGTCACTGGGCTATATCCCCAGCCCCTGTTGCTGCTTATTGGCTTCGGGTTTTAGTCTTCTTCCTATGTATTTTACTGTACTTACATTGCACCACCAGCAGTACAGGCTTTCAGTCTGCATACCACATCCTCTCACTATCTCTGGGAGAGTGCTGTAGATACTCAGTTTTTTTAATTCAGAATTTTTAAAAAATCAATAAGCTGAGAATGCCTGCTTAGTTTTTGTCATATTCTCGCAAGGAGAAGCAATAAAGGGAGTAAAGAAGGTGATAGAGAAGTCATTTTATTGTGATTCTGGAGATAATCTGTACAGAAGAGGCAGTATCCGCCAGGACAGCATGGCTGGTTTTGTGCGTGGAAGTTTCTGGAAGGCCAGCAATGGGGCAGGCATTGCACCCAAGTGCCTGTGACATAATCATTCACAAAGAGTTGCTTCTTAAATAAGTGAATGAATGCACTAGAAAAAAAATCAACTTTTTCCTCTCCATTACCTCTTATATCCAGCTAAGAATCACTAAGCCCTGTTGATAGGAGGTGTTACCTCTCACATGTCTGTTCTCTCTCGTTTACCGACTATCACCCAGCTTCTCAGGTCCACACCATTATGATGACCTAAATGTTTCCTTCTGTATGTGACGCACTGGATATGGTATCTACAGCACTCTGCACACTAAAGCTCCTACCCCAAAACCTCCACAGTGACTAAAAATTAAAGATAATGGTTTCTTTCCTATAATCACCCCCTTACTGTATGCTTGTGTGTGTGTGTATGTGTGTGTGTGTGTGTAAAACAAGATGGCACTTGAGAGTGCTCTATCACTGAGCTACATCTTTAAGCCCTTTATATATATACACACACACACACATATACATATATACATACATACATACACATACAAACACATATATATACATACATACATACGTATATATGATACATATATATATATATATATATTTTTTTTTTTTTCTCCAGATGAATTTTGCAAAGTTGCCCAGTCTGGCCTCAAATGTGCAATTGTCCTGCCTTATCCTCCCAAGGAGCTGGGATTGGCTGGGTATGGTGGTGCACGCCTGTAATCCCAGCATTCAGGAGGGTGAGGTAGGAGGATCCCTGGGAGTTCAAGGCCAGCCTGGGCTACAAAGTGAGCTCAATGACAGCTTGAACTGCACAGTAAGACTCTGTCTCAAAAACAAAACCAACAACATACAAGCTGCTGAGATTATAGGCATGTACCACCAACCCCGGTGTCTACAGCATATATTTAGGGGAAGGGGGTTTCAGACAGGGTCTTGCTGTGTAGCTCAGGCTGGCATCAAACTTGCAGCAATCCTCTTGCCTCAGTCTCCCAAGTGCTGGGAATACAGGCATGCTCCATCCTGCCCAGATGTTGTAGTATATGTTACTGAACTAACAATTCTGATGGACAATAAGAAACACTCAGGAGCTACCTGTCAGTACAGCAAATGCTCTTAAAGCCCAAGGAATTAGGATACTAAACAAATTTGTCCATGGAGCCCATCAGGAGTTACCTGACATTTGTGAAACATTTGCATTTTCAGCTGCCTGCTCAGAACGCTGCTGCCTGTCTCGTGTAAGGGGAATGAAAGATTTTCTTCATAACTTCCTCTGGTGGGTTAGGCTAAACCATTCCAGAGCTAACTTTTTCTTCATGAAGGCTTACATTGCTTCTTAATCACTTGGTTCCACTGAGATGCTGTTTATTTTTCTCTCCCAAATAAATAGCTCTCTCTAGTCAGCCTCTAAGGTCCATGCGGCAGGCTCGAATGCCAAAGACAAAACAGGCTGAAAGCGTCAGATTGAGAGCATACAGATCACCATCCCAGGATCCCCTAATGCAGTGAAATGATTTCATTGCTTTGTTAGTTATGCTAGTGGAGTGCTTTTCCAATGTCTCTTGTCTTCATTCATGAGTGTCTGAACATTTTAATGAATATGTTCCTTACTGTAATAAAGTCAGCATCTGGTACTAAATTAATAGAGTGGTGTAAACAGAAATCCCATAGCAGCAATTTATACATGCTCAATATTGCTGAGATCCAAATATAGGAATCCTGGCCATTTGAATCCTTTGCTAGTCTGCATATGGTGTGTAAATTCTCTTTAGTTGCAAATGATGATCAAATTCAAGTTAATGTGGATATATGTTTGCTTGTGTGTGTGTATGTAATGCGTCTGCATGGTGATTAAAGTAAAGGAGTTCTAGAGACAACAACCCCAGGTTCAAATCCTGCCTGCACTAGCTCCATCTCCTTGGGCAAGTTATATTTGTCTGGAATAGTGACTTTTTGTCACTTGTTGGGATAGTAACCATCCATGGCCCCTCTCATGGGTTGTTCAAATCAAATGAATGAGGTATTGTGTACAAAGCATTATGCCTGGCATAAGATAAAGGTCTATGAATACTAGTTATGAATAATATCAAATACGAGAGCAGGTCATGGACCTCATTTGCCCAGTAAGAGATTTGTGAAATACATAAAAACATCGTGTCTTGTGGAAGCAGATAAAAGAAGAACGTCAGCAGTGCAGTGTGATCTGAGTGTGTCTGGATAGAACAGCGTTTGCGCACCCCTGGCTCTGGAGTTGATCTTGTATTTTTCCTCTTGATCTCAATCATTTGTGTTTCTCATTCTTTTCTTCCTCCTTTTCAGGATTTGGAATCAAATTGAGCCAAACATTATCAATTGAAAATGATATTAGAAAAAGAAAGATTTCTATTTATGGGGAAGGTTCCCAGAGTTAATATTTTATGTTTATAATTTCTAAAATTTCTGAAAACCTAGACCTGGACTTATCCTATAATACAAACTCACTAAATGGTTATTTAATTAATGGATTTATTATTTAAAAACAAAGAATGTGTGCCACCTTATTGATTTTAAATTCATGCTAGACTTGAATTGATTAATCTTGTCATCCAGAATTTCACTGTAAACATTTCTAATACTATGGCAACATAAATACTAAAAATAGATCCATAGGCTTACACTACACCATAAAATTCATCATCTGATAAGCACATACAATTAGGAAGGTAAAGCCAAGTAATAATGAAAATTAAATTTTTAACCAGACATTGACTTATCACAGGAATTAGTCCTAATACAGGTAACAATGTCTAGATCAAAATCATTTTTAGAGGCGTCTTGCCATTTCTTAATCAGGCTTGAATTCATGATTACATAGCCAATCCAGGGCAATGAAAGAAGAAAATGTCTGAACAATTGATTCGTCCTGCTGTTATTTCACCAATTTAGCCAATTCTTGAGATTTTATTGTCTGGTTACTTAGGCAACCCACTGAGGAAGAAGCAAAATACTTCCCCCACTATGCCATATCAGCATTTATTACTAAATGTCTCAGCGTGGCAAGAACTGGACTCAAACACACATCCATCACACTAGCTGAGTAAAGAAATACAGCAGTGTGGATCTCACAGGAGGCTTACTGGTCAGCTACACACAGCACAACACGGTCTTGGAATGAAGGCAGGGTTTGCATAAAGTTAAGGTCAGCAAACTGCATGTGCATTTGCCCTGGGTTGCAACCTGAAAGGAGCCAAAAGTTTTTAACAAAGTGACTTTTGTAAACCATTATCTAGACAACAAAGACTACTCTGACTGGTGTTTTGTTTCGTTTTGTTTTGTTTTGAGACAGGTTCTCACTATGTAGTTCAGGCTGGTTTTGAACTCATTATGTAGTTCAGGCTGGCTGCCTCAAATTCACAGTGATCCTCCAGCCTCAGCCTCTAGAGTGCTGGGATTACAGGAGTGCGCAACCACACCTGGCATACCCTGACTGGTCTAATTAAAACTACAAGTCATTTCCAGCCTTAATATTCCATACCTTCCTCTGGCTTTATATTTTATTTTATTCAGAGGGTTTATCACTTTCTGATGCATCGTAAAACTTAATTTTTATTGTTTCAAATTTCTATTGCATGTCTCAACCCTTTATACACAAGCTCGGATATAAGATCATGAATGTGTGTGTATGTTTTGGCTCACTAATGTATGCTAAAGACTTAGAACAGACCCAGTGACACACTGACACTCTCAATACATATTTTTAAATGCATTAATTAACGTTATTCTTTGATTAAAATATTTTATTGGCTTTTATTGCATGTAAATTAAGTTAAATGCTATAGTCTTGACAAAAACCTACAACAGATGTGTACGTTAACTCTTCCTCGGTTTCCATTTTATTTAATACTTCTCTCTTCTTGCCTACTTCTCTATAAACCAGTGGGCTCCCTGCTGGGGATAAGTATTATATTAGTCAGCTTTTCTGTCACAGGAACTCAATACCCAACAGCCACAGCTTTAAAAAGGAGGTAATAAAATTGTCTCACAGTTTCTGGGGGTTCAGTCCATGACCACTCCACTCCAAGGTAGAAATATCAAGGTACACCTATACTGATCATTTCATGGCAGCTGGAAAACAGAGCAGGTAGGAGCACCAACCAGAAAGGAGCATGGGACTAAATCTAGACCTCAAGGACATCCCTCTGTGACCCACTAGGCACACTCAGAAATGTACTTTACAAGTGATTTGGGCAGTTTCTAAGCCAATCAAGTTGAAAATCCACGTTACCACTGCAAATATGCCTAATTTTCTCCTATATCAGGGTCTTCTTACAAGCTGCTCTCTCTGCCTGGAATATTCTTCTCCTGCCTGTACTCCTCATCAGTCCTCTATTCTTTCATTGGCCAACTTCTTTAGTGTTTGAGTATCTGATGAATAATTATTGTTCAATAACTTTAAACTTCAGAGGGGGTGAAAAAAAAGTAAAGAAATCCTGGCACAAAACATTCCATGGTAACTACATTGGGATGTTTTCCTTCCTCATCCTCAGTAAGCATCTCTCTTCTGTCACACACATACTTCATGGTTTTGCTATCCTTTCCCTGAACACAATTTATAACAGCATATTTGTTTCGTTACCTGTTCTAAGTTCTTCCAACAGATTGCACCCTGTAAGAATAAAGAGTATCATATTTCACTAGTGTTTTTCTTACTTAAATTCTTTAAAACAGCCTCTTATTTCTTACTTTTAAGGGTTTTTAAAAAAAATAAAATATACAATAAGTATCCTCTGTCAGCCTGACCTTCTTCTTCCAGGATTTAGACTTCTACTCCTAACTCAAAGTCCACATGAATTAAATAATATGCTCACTCTTGATTAAGCTGAGGATGTCTGTGTGCTTCCCCACCTGCAGCCACTGAGGAGCGCCCAGATGTGGTCTGACAGAAACCGACAACATATTTGGGCATCGTTGAAATATATTCTTCATGAATATGTGTTTTGAGAGGAAGAGTAACAGGAAATAAGTTAGATTCATTAATTGCTATTTTCTGAATCAATGTGCCAATTCACATTGGACCAAAATGTTTTCCACTTTTATTTCAAATACACTTATGATGTCTCACTCAGTGCTATAAAGTTTAATTAAAGTCAGAGCCTGCATTTTGATTTCTTTAATTACTTGACACATGGCTTGTGAGCACTTTTAAATACTGACTACTAAGTGAAAAATCAGTTCCTCCTATTTTACTCCATTAAATATTTTTTGTTATGACCACCAACTATAGAAAAGACACTTTGGTGTATTTTGGCAAATGAATGTCCTATCCCTGTTTTGGTTAGTTGCATAATGGAACAACCCTTCACTTAGTTGTACTTGTTAATTTTTGTTTTAATTCTACGCTTATCTCTTTCTCTCAAGGATCTCAGACTATTCCTACCGATTTGTACCGAATAGTAACTCTACCACTGCTCTTGGCCCACCCCATGGTTACTCAGATAACCTGCGAATCTGGGCTACCTACCCATCTCTTCTTTAAAGTATGCCTTGGTTCTTAACACTCCCTAAAGGTGGTACTGATTTCCACACATATCTTATGTCTCCACTCTGACTCCTACAATATTTACATATTGTGTTATTATATCAGCTTCTGCTCATGTACACATTAGCTCATACTATTTTTGTAATTTTCCTGAGGAATACCTTGCTTTTACCATTCTCTATTACATCTTGATAACCAGGACTATATCAGTCAATTACCTTCCCCACACTGACTATCATGATGCTAGAAAAACATCCATGGATATTTGAAAAATAATAGAAATAATAAATGTAGACAGTGCTGAACCTGGAAATACTTCGGTCCTGAGAAAAACATCTTGCCTGAGATAACTCCAGTCATTAGTCACTGGGAACCCTGTGTGTGCGAAACTAACTTTGTAAAGAGTATAAACAAATGCACCATACAGTGCTTGTGCATCTCCTCTTCTTCCACCCAGAAAGAGAACTCCGCCTGCCCTCAGCTTTCGTCTCTCATTTATCTCTCTAAAGCCCCTCACTGTTTTTCTCCAGGACCATTGAGAGCTGTGCAGGTCGCAGCAAATAAACAGGACAAAAATCACTTGTAAATTTACTCTTTTAACATGTACTTACAATAAAATATAAAATTACTTACAATCTCTTCTGTTATCATTTACATTTAATATTTATCCCCAGTGGGTGATTATGAAGTGTTCGGCGCTAGGATTTCTTTATTTTTCCCCACTCTGACTTAAACCCTTTGTCCTGATTAAACTCTCACTCAGTACTTCTTAAAGGGAAGAATTTAAAACTTATGAGGAAGTCCAATCAAGCGCCATCTGCAGTGTTTTTACAGGGATTCACTTTCCCTTGGCTTAGGGTCCAACAAAATTATCTCTCATCTGAGCAAGATATACAACTGTCAAGAAGGATGTCAAGCATAGACTTTCAAGTTTGTTCAAAATTAATATCTATCTATCTATCATTCATGTAAAAGCTTCTGTGTCCTGGAATCTCATAAGTACAACACACAGACACAAAGACACAAATCAATAGAAGAACCAAGGTAAAGCTACAGAATAGAGGGCCAATCCTGAGCTTTTTGAATCACTTAAATGGCCCTCTTTTGAACAGATAAGAGCTTAACTTCATTGTCTCTAAGCTTGCCTGCCAAACCCCTAACTATGACGAAAGGTTATGCAATTAAAATGGCAATAAAATTCTTATCTGCAATTCAGGCTTATAAAATGTACCCACCTCATACATTTAATATTTTAAGTTCAATATTTTTGTCCATAATTGTCCATTTTCCTAATAAGAACTCCTTTATGTACAGGTTCTAGTAGATGGTTCCCTGAAAAAAGTTTTAGGAAGGATTTCTTTCCCACACTACATTTTACCGATAGAAGAGGGGATGATGAAAAACTTCACAGTTTTTCTAGACATACAGGCTACACCCTGGAGAAAACTGGGAGCCGCTGTTTGCTTTCCCTGCGAATAGACTAGAGGGATTCTTCCCAGGGATCTCAAGGCGACAGAGTTGAGACAGAGATTGAATATTGAGATTTAACTTACCCCCTGCTCACTTGCTGTGGCTTGGGTGTGGTGTGGGTGTCCTCTAAGGGATATTGTGATTAGAAGGTTGGCCCCCGGAGTGGCATTATTGGAAAATGTTTTGTCCTTTTTAAGAGGTGACACGCAGTGAAGTGGCTCAGGTCACTATGTACACTTGCAATGTAATTCTCCTGGGACCGCTTAAACATTCTTAAGGGGAGATTGTTCAAAAGCCTGAGCTTACCTCCACTCATTCCTGTCTGGCCCTTGTTCAGCCTCTTGTCACTTGCTGGTTCACACCCACACAGGTGTAGTTCTGCCCTCTGAATTCATCATGATGTGATTTAGCTGAGAACCAATGAATACCAGCTTTATGCTCAACCTCCAAAAGAGCTAAATAAACCTCTTCTCTTTCAGTATCTCATGTGTGACAATTTGTTATAGAGCTGACAACCTGATTAATACATACCTAAGCCTTATTAAGCATACATTGGAGGAAATCTTTCAAAAGGACACAGGATAGAGAGAAAAAGGAAAACCATATCAATAAAATTTTGGTGCTCAAAGGTGGATGGTATCCGGCAACTGGTTTTGCAGCTTGATGTCAACTCCAAGAACATGGATGGGAAGAATAGATAATCAAATCAATTTTTTTAAAAGAATCTGCCACAGCACTATCAGCACCAGGTATACCGGAAGCTAGAATGAAGCAGCTTCGGATCATATCTGGAGCACAGAAAGTAAGCTGTTTGTGGGCAATCACTAGATTCTTTGCTTTATTCTACACATTCAAGTGGCTGTGCCTCCTACATGTTTCTGGTCAGAATGTAAAAATCTCTCCTGTCCAACAACAAAGGAATGAATTCAGAGATTTCACGGGCGTGTAAAATAGAACACTATTTTTCTTTATAAAGAGAGTCTGTCATTTGTAGCAACATGCATGGAAATGAGGAGCATTATGCTAGGTGAAATAAGACAACCACAAAAAGAAATACCACAGATTCTCATTTATATACCTGTGGTTCAGCTTGTCCGTCGCCAGGACAAGATATCTGATACAATTTAGAGGAGGAGGCATTCTTTTAGTCCACAGTTTCAGAGGTTTGAGTCCATGGTGGGCTGTTTCCAAAGTGTGCGGAAGGAGCCTGGTGGAGCAGAGCCACTCCCGTCAGGGAGGGTGGGGAATCAGGGACCAGATAGAGCCCCCAGGGCCACATCCCCAGTGGCACACACAGAACTTTGCTCCACTGATTTACTAGGCATCTCTTCATCCAGTCAAGTTGAAAATGACGCTTCATCATCACAATGTGGAATCTAAAACAACTATAGTTACAGAACCAGTGAAGGAGGTAAAGGAACCCTCCTACACGGTTGGGAGGAACGTAAGCCAGTACAACCATTATGGGAATCTGCACGGAAATTCCTGAAAAAATTAAAACTAGAAATTCCACATAAACCAGCTCCTCTGCTTCTAGGTATCTTCCTGAAGGAAGTGAAGACATACTACGCTGATACATGCGTAGCCCTGTTTATAGCAGCAAAATTCATAATAGCTAAATCTTGGAAGTTGCCTATGTGTCCATTCACAGAAGAATGGATGGAGAAAATGTGACATTTATACATAATGGAATTCTACTCCTCCTTAGAGAAGAATAAGCTAGAGTCGTTCGTAGGAAGGTGCATGGAACTTGAAACCACAATCTTACGTGAAATAAATCAGGCACACAAGCTTAAAAATTGTATGGTTTCTCTCGTATGAGAAAATAAAAGACAGATTATAGCAAATAAACTAATAGATCCTTTGCACATAGGAAAGTGACCAAGAGATGCAGGGAAGAGAGAGGGATAGCAAGGGAAGAGGATTAAAAAGAATGAAGATGTGTCGTGTGCATGCACCAACTCTCCACAGGCAGTGTAACTACTATGTACTTCAAACATGTACCAATAAAAATAAAACTCAGGGAAAATCATAGAATCAGAGAGTGGAATGTTGGTCACCAGAGGCGGAGCGCTGAGACGACGGTAAGCAGAGGGTACAAGGTCTCCGTGATGTAGGATGCGTTGCCTTCATTTTTTGTTTATTTTGTTTCTTTCTTTCAGAATGTGGCAGAGCACAGTGAACTTATCTAAAATTCAGCCCTCTACGTCTCAGTCCAGAGGATGGCAAGAACTTGAGGCAATGAATAAGGTGGGGGGTGGGGCCCAGCCTGTTCATCCCATATTTGATTCAAATCTCATAACGTCTTTAGAACCCTCCAAAATATAGGCTGGGGATATAGCTCAGCTGAATAAGCCCTTGTCTGGCAAGTGCAAGGTCCTGAGTTCGATCCCCGGTACCACAAAAACAAAAATTAAAAAAAAAAAAATATATATATATATATATATATACAGCTACAAATTTGACACTGCATAGTTTAACAAATAAGTCCTGAGTGATATATTTCCCCCACTTTCACTTACTAACACACATTTGTAGTATCTAATGGTTACACTCCCCACAAGGAGTGGCACACTTACGTAACGTATCTCAATTCTCTTTCCACGCCCCTCCCCTCTCCTCTCTACATCTCTTGCTCGCCTTCCCTTCTGCAAACGATCTATTTCCCTCTTTCCTATCAGCTACCTTTCCTATTGCTCTTTAATTTATTTATAATTAATTACACATGTTTTGTGGCCTATTAATGACTTCCAGGAAACCTGAAAACCTCATTCCATCTTTGGATTTGAAAATACAGTCAGAACAATGATGGGTAATTTTTAAAGTCCTTGGAGTGTGTGGTTATAATGCAAAAAAAGATAATTACCGTATTTTTCTTTATCATGGGTGAAGAGAACTCTGACTAGGACACGTGAAAATGGAATTATGACACTGTAGAGCTGGAAATATCATCAGGAACCCTTGCTTTATAAGAAACACAGCCATGCTCATGACTGTGCTAAGCATAAAACATTTTGTTTATCTATTAGAACTGGGAGTCTTTTGTTCAGTCATTGTCATGTGTCTAAAAGGAAGAAGGTTCATGCTGTGATACAAACCGTAAGTCAGGATATTAATAATGCAATAAACCCGAGCTTCTCACTCACGTAACAAGCTGATCACGCCAGAAATTCATGAGAAGAAAAGGAAATGCAGTCTCCTCTAAGGGCCCACCTGCCCGTCTAATTGCTATTTGGTTACAAAGTATGGAAATTAGCACAGATACAGGTCAAACCTCAAAGCAGAAATACTACACTACATCAAATACACTTTTATATATATGTATATATAAATATCAAAGTAAATTTACCACACTAAGCTGTCTTAAAGCCTTGAAAATCATATAAAAACTCTAACTCAGACTCTTTCTGTGCCAAAGTGTGATTTATTTCATCAATTGATCATTTTGTGGCATGGGTTAAAGACATTGGTGAACAAGTCGTTCATTAATAAAATATATACTGAACACGAATGGCAAAGTGCTGTACTGTTACAGGAAATGCAACAGTGAGTAATTACCTTTATCTAACTTACTCTTTAGGACTC
This sequence comes from Dinomys branickii, assembly GCA_004027595.1. NCBI lineage: Eukaryota > Metazoa > Chordata > Mammalia > Rodentia > Dinomyidae > Dinomys > Dinomys branickii. The sequence continues at coordinate 29,216 of PVLD010017357.1, read as the reverse complement.
TGCAGCTTTATAAAATAAGGAGAATCTTCTGGGTTGTGACAGGAAGACAGTGGGAGAATAGCTTGGGCAGAGCCCATGTTTTCATAAGATTGTCCTCTCTTCATCTGTATCTTTATCTCTTCTTTTAGTTGTTTTAATGTTTCTGAGGAAGTTTCTTCTGAATGAAGATCAAGTTGTTCTGCTTTTCTATTTTTGCTTAAAATAATTAATCACAGGGTAAGTTTAAAAAGATAGATATGTAGCTTATCCTTCATTTAATTTTCAAAAATATTTTCACTGAGCACATCCTGACCCTACTTACATTAAAAGAAGACAGAATACAACTATTCCACGCCAACAAATTTGACAACGTATCTAGAAACGTACAACATATTCATGAAAAATAAAATTAACGAAAATGACACAAGAAGAAATAGAAAATACAAGTTTCACTGCATTTATTACATAACTATGTAAATTTTCACACAAAGAGCAATCTGTACTGTTGAATGTCTTTAGGAATTAATTATATTAAAAGGTTAGGGAAGAAATAATACTTATTATACTAAAACACAGTAGACTTCCATAGACTCTCAGAAAATAGAGTCTTGCCCTCTTAATCTCTGACAACAAAACATGGCAGATACGTATCATGAGAAAAGAAAATTATCTATCAATCAGCCCCCTTTACCTTAAGCACAAAATCCTTAACAAAATACAGCAAAGGAATCCATCAATATCTACAGATACTAATATGTCATGCCATGTGGAGCATATCTTAATGTTTATCAACTACAAATCTATGTTATTTTTGTCTTAACAAATTAAAATAGAAAACCCATTTGATTATCTCAATAAACACAATAAAAGCTTTTAAATTGTTTATCATCTCTTCATGAAAACAAATCTTAGTAAACTAGAAATGGAAACAAATGCCCTTCAATATATAGAAAATATCTATGAAAAACCTAAAGCTAAGCATACCCTTAAGACTAAGGTACTAAAATACTTCACTCAAAGACTGAAAATAAGGCAAATGTGATATATGATAGAAACCTAGGGATGAATGTTAAATTCTTTAAACAGGTATTACAAAAAAAGACACATTGGTATAAATTCCCCTCAAAGCAACCCCCGCACTTCAAACACACTTAGCATTCCTACCACTTTATGAAGCAGTTCTAGAAATCCTCTTTTTCTGTGGCTTTACTTGTGCTGTTGTGGCCACCTCCATGTCCTGTATCAATTCAAATGTTCGCCCTTCTTGGTGATACTGGGTCAAGAACTAGACTTCACACTGGGCCAGATATAGCGAATAAGGTGAGTGAGGGTACACTGTAATGTTTTGCTTGCCAGAAATTGCTGTAAACTGTGGAGAACATTCTTTGAGTAGAAAGCACTGAGAACACATAATGATTCGTTTATTAAAATGAACTGAAACCTTTCACTTTGTTATGATTGATACATTGTGTCAATTTGGGGAGTCTAGAGGTTTAGCTGAGTGACTCAGGAGGAAGCCAGGTTGCTTACTTTGTATACATCCTGAGCCTGTGGAAGAGGAAGGCATGGAGATCTTGTGAGAGCTACCTGCCCCATGGATGGGGGTAGCCTATTTACAATGTAAGGGAAGGAAAGAGGCTCCTTGCAGCCATTCCTCCCTTTTGCTGGTTGTTTTTGCTGTGCTCTGCCACCATGAACAGTTTGCCCTCTGCCATGTGCCACTATGCCTCTGAGCGAGCCAGGTATGGACTGAAACCTCCACAAAGTGTAAGCTAAATAAACCTTTCCTTCCTCATTTTGGGTGTTGGGTATTTTGTCTCAGCAATGAGAGAAAAGTAATCAAGACACAGCTGAAGACAAGAATCCATGGATTAAGGAAATATGTGTATGATTATCAAGTTGACCAGGGGTGGATGGATAACTAGCAGTCAATGCATAACCCCCGGCTTAACTGAGTCAGTGTGCTGCCGGGTGTGGGAGGCTCACCTGGGGATTGTTACCAGCAGCATAAGAGGCAGAACTGAAGAAGAAGCTTGAATTACTAAAATGTTTGGTATCCATCCATTTGTACAATCTATGCTCTTGGTTTAGGCTCAATAAAACACGATGGAGATTGGTAATCAGGGCAGCAGTGCAAGAGGCTGTACGCCCCCTGATCTCAGGCTTTTGCCTCTCTTGTTTTTCTTGTTTTTCTTTTTTTTTTTTTTTGCAGTACTGGGGTTTGAACTCAGGACCTTATGCTTGCCAGGCAGGCACTTATTCCACTGAGCTATACCCCCAGCCCCTCTCTTGTTTTCCTTGTCTCTCTTACAGTTCTTTACACCCGCAAGCACCTTGTTCTTGGGACCTGTCATTATAGATAGAATGACAGTAAACATTCTAAATCAGTTCAGGACATTTAAGCAACCACAAAGTATTAATTAATTATTAATTAAAAGAAGACTCTCAGAACTGCTTTAGAAAACAGCAAGAAGGATTCAACAAGTGTATTCAAAGTCAAAGGTAATGTTCTGAGGGGGATACATGTCATTATCTCTTTTACTGTAATAGAATTTTTAAATTCAAACATTTATCATATTTTTAATCACACCCCATATTCACTTCCTCTCATGTTCAAAATTGTACTGGCTAATGAGAAAGGCAATTAAAAGGACTGAGCAAAATAAGCAAACATTCATCCCTTCAAATGTTTATATGCTTTTGAATGTAGGTAATAAGAATGATTTTTAGGGCCAAGCACAGGCACCTGTCTGGCAAATGCAATGCCCTAAGTACAACTCCCAGTACCAAAAGCAGTATATTTTTAATGTAAGTACCACAACATACCTAGTTATTTTAGTAATAGCAGTGCTGTGGAACGGATGCTTTTGTTTCCTCCAAATTCATATGTTGGGACATTAATTGGAAAATGATAATATTAAGAAGTAGGGCATTTGAAAGTGACTACGTAGAAGATTAAGGGGCTAGATGAGGCAAAACACAAGGCACCCTAAGGGTGGCTGAGGATCGCTGTGAATTACAGTCAGCTAGGGGCTAGCAAGGGAAGAGGAGGAAAAGGAGGAGAAGAACATTAGGAAGCTACTGTCTTTACCAAATTGACAAGAGAGGCACCATACCCCTTCTACCATGTGACACCTGTGATAGTTAACTGTGGTGTCAACTTGAATAAGGGACACCTAGCTGATTGGTTTAGCACAGTTCTTTCTGTGCCTCAGTGTTGTATTCCCCGGAGAGGGAAGATTCACCCTGAGTGCGGATGGGAGTAGCACCAGCTCATAGGCTCCATAGCCTGGGTGGAATGAAAACAGAAACCAGGAGGAAAACTGGCTCTGCTCCTTCAGAGGAGCCCAGTGTCCAGCATGGCCTTTGGATGTCGATCTCTAAGCTGCCAGTGCAGACCCTTCAGGTTCCTAATGTGGACCCACACAGAACACTGCACTGAGCTCCAGGTCTTCAGTCTTTGACTGTATCCTCCCAGTCTCAAGTGCCTGTATCCTCCCAGTCTCGAGTGCGCTGACTGCCCTTTTGCACAGGTCCATATCAGGCTCTGTAGCTGCCATTGTTAAATACACTTTATTTAAAACATTTACCTACAATACCCCAAGTAGTCTCATCCAATCTCCATCAGGATGGATTACTTATTACCATTTGACTTATATAAAACTGTCATAAATTAATAGAACAGTGCTAATTTCTGGTTGGGTCACAACAAATGGGCACTGAAAAATATTCAACAGCTGTAATGTACACTACCATCCTCAGCCTTCTTGATATGCTATTGAATTATTGATTTATTGATATATTGTCTGTGTATTATTGAAATAATAAATACTCTCTTCCATTCCTTAAACTATTGCTGTATAAAAACATACAATTCATATCTGAGAGTAACCGTGTGCATGTCAACATTAACTCTGCAAAGGAGGGTACTCAAAATGCAAGCTTTTAGTTGATCCTCAAGCTCTGAAAAGGCCTGTGTGAGGTGCAAAGCTACAATACTCTACAGCACACTCAGGTCTGTGTTCAGCTCATTTATACCTCCCCAACACAGCACACAAAGCATTTTTGGAATCTAATTGGAATAGTAGGCAGGATAAGACCATGCCCAACAAACTGGGTGTAAAACAGTATTCATTTAGGTCATCCTCCTTCCACAAATGTGCTGTTTGGAAGTTTTTGGAATTCACCCAGGGGTGGGAAGGCTTCTCCAGCTGACTTCTGTGCAGGGCATTGGCTGCTTCCTCTGAAAGTTATTCAGTTAGGCTTTGATGTTTTTCTTGAAAATGCTGCTCTCTGGAATATGCCTCTCCTGTACCTTAAGCGCACAATGGTATAATCCAGGGTGCACAAGAAAGTGACGAATTGGTCTTTAGCAAACAGATCACTCAAAGGTCATTCCATTAAGCTTATGTAGAAACAACAAAGAGAGATAAACAGATGCCTTGAGGCAAAATTTGGACTAGCTGTGCATGATTTATCCAAAAACACTCCAGAAAGAAATCTGGTTTGATAGATGATCAATACTGATTCTCATCTAGTGTTAAATGTTATTGTTTAAAAGTAATGTCTCTTAGGAAGAAGTGCTACAGTTCTGGTACTCTACATGGCTGTGCTTTTTCTCCTCTGTCGGCCAGAGCATTGATCGCTTGTTTCAATTTTTGTCTCCTTGGTTCTTGTTCATGAAGAGCTCCTCAAGGAGCTGTCGCAGTCATTGCTGTGCGCAGTGGGCGGTGCAGGTCCTTCCTCCTGACCTGCGCTCCAGTGCTATTACAAAAGGAAGGAAGAGCAGAATGAAAGGAGACAGACTGGATAAAAAAGGAAAAATTCAGCTTTTAACTGGCTTGATTTGATAATAACATGATTAATTCATAAATCTTTTCTAACTTTGCCTACTTGTGGCAATCACTTTGAGATGCTTGTTAAAATAATGACTAATGTTCCTCTCTAAGAAATAATTTCAATCAGTGTAGAAGCAAGTCGTTATATTTTGTATATTTTTTTAAAAAAGGAAAACTCTATTTCTCTCTCCTTCCATTTCTTTTCTTTCTTCTCTATGTTATAAGATCAAAACCACAGCATGGGTTCCTCCAAAGCATATGCACAAATGAGGGGAAGCTTAAATATTAGAACTGGTTCCCTTGTCCTCAAAGCTCTTTTATTATTGCAAAAGCAGATGGGAGCAAAACTAAAGAGGCTATGACCACACCAAGATCACCCTCACTTCTTACTGAGTGCATTTCTCATCCAGATGGTCAATGCCATATAACTCTGTTTTGTAATTCTCTTGGTTTCCATGAGCTGAGCTTTTGGGAATCAACTATTAGAATTCTGGAAATAAAAGGTGCCAGTATTTCTCTTTGCCAGTGTGCAGATTTTGAGGAAAAGTCTTTGAATGCCCATTCTACAAAATAGAGCCCCTGTTCCTGAGCTTAGCACTGCAGATGCACCTTAGTTAGCACCCCAATATTACTTTGTTCAGCTCTCAAAGAAAGAAAAGAACAGGAAGATGAGGAAAAAGAAGGAGGAGGAGGAGGAGGAGGGCAAGGAGGAGGAAGATGAGAAAGAAGAGGAGGAAGAAGAGGAGATGGAGGAGGGGTGGAAGAGGAGGGGAGAAGGAGGAGGAGGGATGGTTCAATATACTCAAATCAATAAATGTGATAAACCATAGTAACAGAGCCAAGGACAAAAATTACATGGTCACTTCAATAGATGTAAAAAAAAAAAAAAGCCTTTGACAAAATCCAACACCATGAATGACAAAAAATCTATAGAAAGTTGGAATAGATAGTGTTTATCTCAATCTGATAAAGGCCATCTATGACAATCTAGGAGGGAACCTCATGTTAAATGGCCAAAAACTGAAAGCTTTTTCTAAAGTCAGGAACAAGACACAGATGTCCACTATCACCACTCTATTCAATATCGTTCTGGAAACAGTAGTCAGAGCAACTAGGCAAGAAAAAAAAATGAATAAAGATATGAAAGAAAGAAGGCAAATTATCATTATTTGCAGATGACATGACATGCTACGTTCAGGACCCAAAAACTCCACCAGAAGCATGGTGGAGTTAATAACTGAGTTCAGTAGTATAGCTAGATACAAAGTCAGCATTCAAACATAAATAGCATTTCTGTATACCAACCACAAAGGCACTGAGAGAGAAATTATGGAAACCACTCCTTTCACAATAACATCCAAAAAATGAAATACTTAAGAGTCAATCTAACAAAGGAAGTGGAAGATTGATACACTGAAAATTACAGTACTTTGAAAAAGGAAATCAAAGAAGATATCAGAAACTGGAAAGATATCCCTTGCTCATAGATAGGAAGAACCAACATAGTGAAGTGGCCATACTCCCAAACTGTTATACAGATTTAATGTAACCCCAATCAAAATACCATTAGCATACCTCAAACAATTAGAGAAAACATCCCTACAATTCTTTTGGAAACAGAAGAGTCCTAAATTAGCGAAAGCAGTTCTGGACCACAAAGACAAGACAGGAGACAACATAATCCCTGAATTGAAATTACACTACAAAGCTACTGTGATTTAAAAAAAAAAACACAATACTGAGAAAACTACAGACCTGAGGATCAGTGGGACAAATTAGAGGATGCAGAAACAACTCAAAATGTACTCAGCCACTTCATCTCAGACAAAGGAGCCAAGCACAGTCACTGAAAGAAAGATAGCGTCCTTCATAAATGATGTGGAGGAAAACTGGCTTTCCACAGGCCAAAGACTAAAACTAGATCTGCCTCTATCACCATGCACTAAGCTAAAATCAAAATGGATCAAAGATCTAAATATTTAAGAAAAAACAGTAAATCTGCTGGAAGAGAAAATAAACAGAACTCTCGAGGACATAAATTTAGGCAAAGATTTTATTAACAAAATCCAGATTACATAGAAAATACGCCAAAGAATCAACAATTGGGATCTTATCCTATTCAAAAGCTTTTGCATAGAAAGGAAATTACCAATGGATTGAAAAGACAACCTACAGTGTGGGGAAAAAGCCTTAGTCAGTTGCCCTTCAAAGAACTAATATCTAGAACATTTAAAGAACTGTAAAACTATCAGACCCCAAATTTAAAGACCCAATCCAAAATTGAGCATCTGAGATGAACACCCACTTCTCAGAGGAAGAAACACAAACATCTAAATATATGAAAAAATGTTCAACATCGTTGGTCATTCAAGAGATGCAGACTAAAACAATGCTGAGATTCCATCTCACCCTAGAAAGAACAGCTATCATCAAGAGGTCAACCAATAACAAATGCTGGAGGGGCTCTGGGGGAAAAGGAACCCTTCTTCTACACCGTTAGTGGGAGTGTAGACTGGTGCAACCACAGTGGAAATCACAACGCTTTTCCTAAAAAGACTAGGATTAGAGGTCCTATTCGATCCAGACTTCTTTTTTAATGGAAGACTAAACATAGAAGTTACTGTAACATCTTACATAACTTCTCACTTAATCATGAGGGTTTTTTTTTTTTTTCAGACAGGGTCTCACTGTGCAGTTCATGCTGGTCTTGAGCTCATCTCCTAGCCCAGGCTGGTCTCAAATTCGCAATGATCCTCCTGCCTCAGCCTCCCTGAATGCTGGGATTACATGCCTGTGCCACCACACCTGGCAATCTTCAGGTTTTTGCTCCTCTACGAGGGCCATAGTTTGTATTAGCATCCCTCACAGACCAACTGTTAAAGAGTTGGTCTCAGCCCATGGCATTTTTTTTTTGTTTTTTTGGGGGGGATTTCACATGTATTTATGTATCGAAACCTGGCAACCGGAAAATATTACAACTTGCTCAATAGTACAGAATGAGATACTCTGTCATTCAGTGGAGAAAGGCACTGTCAGTGACGACCTTTTGGATAGCATATCAGATACTCAGCGGGAGTAAAGAGAGAAAGGGAGAGATCACAGGGCCCAGAGATCACAGGGCCCAGAGAAGGGTGGGAAGTGCTGCCGGAGCTGGCTGGCTCAAACCACCCCACCAGGGTGCCCCTCCCTGTGCTGCTCTTCATCCTCACAGTCAGCTTGGATTTGGACAGCACGTTTCCGAAGATGAAAGTACCTGAAGCTCCATTTCAAGCCATATGTTGTGAACATGCGCTCAGTTAATTGAAAGGCTACCTTCCTTGCCATGGCAGTATTGAGAGACTGTCGAATTTAAAATGTGCTTCTTAAGGGGTGTCGTTTTGTCTCAGGAAGGATGCCCTGGAGGGGATAATTGCCCCGCACTCCTTTCTCTTTCTCACTTTGCTTCCTGGCTGCGCTGAGGTAAGTAGATTTCTCCACCACACATTCTTTTTTTTTAAAGTAAAAAGAACAAAGACATATTAACAAACAGACACAAAGTAGCATAAGAAATAGTACAATCAAAACTGATCTACAGACAAGGTGACAGAGACTCAACAATGGTTGTTGCTTTACCTATTGATATCTTCGAAGCGTATATTCATGAACACAGATACAGACATGCGAAATTGGTCAAACAATTAATCATCTCAACAACAGAAAAAAAAAAAAAGAAAAGAAACCGGAAAGCATTAACAAAGAGGCACAAAGTAGTACAGTAACAGTAAGATCAGAATTGAATTATAGACAAAGCAACAGAAAACCAACAATAGTTGCTGCTTTGCATATTGGTATCTTCAAAGTGTATGCTCAGAATCTGTATGTGTTATCCACCACACATTCTGTGCCGTGATATAATGCTTTGCCACGGGGCCAGAAATAGCCGTGCCAACTAACCCTGGACTGAAATAGCCAGTCGGTGACGTATAGCCAAAGCCTATCTTTCCTCTTTTCAAGTTCACTTCCGCAGTTACTTATTACAGGGATGAAAAGTGAACAGAGTAAGGTTTCTAAAAATTACCATCCTAGCCCTTTGAAAGCATGGCTAGTATTCCAAGATGCACTTTTCCTAAGAGCACGAGGTGCTCCTGATGTGATGAAGGACGCGTGACTTTTGTTCTCTTCACACCTTTGTTCAAATATGTGCACAGATCCCTGCGAAGTTTTGAGCAGTGGAGAAAATCAAAAATATATCTGATGATAAAGTCGACCCCTTGGATGAATTTTGTTTTGCTTAACTTTTCAATAATGGAAATTGCTCCGTTTAGAATGTAGGAAGAAAGTGATATTCCTTTGGTGTACCTGACCTCCACAGAATAGTCGATGCAATAAACGTGGACATCATGAGCCCTCCTTTTGTCATCTCCTCCGTATTTCTGCTGTGATAGCTTCCTCTTCGTTACTTCATTATCGTGGTACCGTTTGTTAGCACTACTTCCCATTGCAGGAAACCGCTTTTGTCCTCAGTTTGTCTTTTACAATATAATTCATGACAGTTTCTGACTTTTTTTAAGCTACCAAACCTTGTAAAGCTTTTAAATTCCATCCATGGAAATAAGCTATTCCTTACGTGAGGTTTTCAGTAACACAGTGCTAGTTGTCTTATTAACTCAAAAATTATAGGGTCTATTATCATGATTAAAACATGCATTGCACACACAAGCATTCTTTTCAAGAACTGGGAATCAAGAAGGAAGAGAAGAAACCATTTTAATAAGGAAAATAATGACAGAGATGCACAGACCGTTACAACCCCTATGTCTACAGTTATTTTTCTGTACTTGACCCGAAGTGGTCAACAACAATATTTGTGTTTAATGTTTAAATAGCTGTCAGTGTTGCTAGTCTTGAAGACAACTTTACAGAGAAATTATTGTAGGTATGTGTTAAGTCAATATCAAATTATTCCAAAATGTACAAAACAGATACAAAATATAAAATTGGGCTTCTCTTTCTGTCAAAATACATTTTATTTAAAAAAGATGGAGGAATATATATTTTATAGCGCTTAATTGAGAACAAAAATGTTGATAAAAGAATTCTGTAAAAGATTATTATCTCATTCACGTGTGCGAGGAGTTTGTACCCAAATGTGTCAAAATCAAGATATAAGATTGAGAATGGAAAAGAAAAGAAAATTAGAAAATGAATTAACAAGGAATGTCAGGACATAGGCAGATATTGGTTTGATATTACTGGAGTTAATAATAAGGTAATATCCCTAAGATAATTGAGTCAAGAAAAGAATCTCTTACTGACTACATCCCCAACTAGGTGAACAATCTTTTAATCTTTTCAGATGCTGTGATTTGTTTCAGTGATACTAAGAATATACCCTAACTTGGCTAACATGAGTTCAAGAAACCTAGTTAGATTGATCAATTCTATATACCGTTCATGTTTTCAGAGGGAAAAGTAGCTCCGTATTTTACATACAAAAGTTTGAAATTTTTATAATGTTCATGTCTAATTATACTCTGCTTTTAATGGAATTTGTGAGGAAACATCAATATTAAAATATTTTAAACATGCCTTTTAAAATTCCTGTAATAGATATACTTTCGCTGGGGTACACTAATTGCTGTTTCATTAGTACCACATTCTGTTTAGAACTTTTTGACAAATCAGGGAATGGGAGAAGTTTATTAGAGAACCAAATTCTTAGTTTTCAATAAAATGACTTATTTACCTTCATTTGTCACCAAAACATAGGATGCACTTCCTTAGTAAATTATTCTTTAAATGATATTCTAGCAACTCAGTGGGTAATTCATTTACTATCTCAAAACAATGTAGGTTCTATTTTCATAGTGTAATATGAAGAGTACACACCCGTTCCCAAGAATTAGGAATCCAGAGGAAAAACAAAGAAATCATGTAAAAACAAAGCAAATAATGATAGAGAGACTCACAGAATACTGGAGTGGTAGCAGATAGGTAAAGTTAGGTTTCATGACACTGTCCCTGAGGCAAATCCAAAAAGATATAATGGGGATATGCTGAGGATTGTTTGCAGATTTTATAACAGAACATTACAGGGAGATGCATTCTGCTGGGGAAAACACTCACCAAATGCACACTGAACAGAAAGCACAGTGATGTGATCCTCAGTCTTTCCTCACCTGTAAACTGATATGTTATCATTCTGGACCACTTTTCTACTGATTGTTCCAATGGTACTGAGTTGGGGGCCGTCTTTTCCTGCACACACATATTATAAAATATCTCTCTTATACAGAACTTTTTCATTTTGATACATTATGTTTGTTTATTTTTTCTGTATTTTTTACTTAGTAAACATCATCTTTTTTCCCCCAAAGATAAACCTATACTATCAATACTAGGCTTTATATTTTTGTTTGTTTGTTTAGGCATTTAATTAGCTATGGATAAAGAGTGAAAAGAATATCTTAAGGGTACTGTCATGGGCTGAATTTTGCTACCTGATATAAGATATATTTGTCTTTGCTACCTGATGTAAGAATTTTGTTACCCAATATAGGATAGTGATGTCATAAACCCTTCATACTGAAGAAGGTGAACTTGTTTACAAAAATGTTCTCTGCAGATATAATTAGTTAAGCTAATATGAGGTTATACTAGAGTAGGTTGAGGCCCTCATGCATTATGGATGGTGTCCTTGTAAAAACAATGCCAACGTGAAGACACTCAAGCACAGAGGATGAATGCCAGGTGGGGAGAGGGGGTCAGAATGATGCTGTACAAGCAAGGACTCTATTTCCGTCGTCCTAGTGTTGGTGCTTGGCGTTGCCAGCTATCCACCTACCCGGGTTAGTACTCTTGGAGCCAATCTTTATTCTATCACTCAGTGCATCTGTTCCAAAAATTGAACACTAAGTCTTACCCCATTGGTTCCCTGCAGGCCTCTTTTATCTGTTCACTCTTGTTCTTTTCCCACTTCCCATCCCTCCACTCGAGGCCAAGATAGTCATTTTCCACGCAGATTAATGTGTTTCACCCACATCTCTCCTCCTCCACACTTTTCCCCAAATTAGCACATCCGGAACAGTTTCCAGTACACAGAGCTGGGCAGCGTCACTTCCTTTTCTATTTCACTTTCCACCTTGCAGTGATTTCATTGAGCTTTGGGAGATCTTGCTTCTGTCTTCTTACGTGCTTTCTCTCGGTCCTCCCCTTTCACTGAGTTCTTTGCTGAATTTCTCAGCTGTCACCCATGTCAGTTCTGTCGTTCATAAGATTTCTTGTTTGTTCCTCTTTTATGGACATTTTCTTCTTCGTTCTCAGCTTGGATAATTTATTTGTATTTATGACTATCACCTACACACACACACACATGCACGCACACACACACACACACATACAAATACACAAGGACAGAGAGAGAGACAGAGACAGACACATAGAGAGACAGACACAGAGACAGATAGGCAGTCCTCCAAAACAGAAAGTTACTGATTCCGAGCTCCCCTAGCATCCTCTGTGACCTCTAGCCTACAACCCATTATGCTGTGTATAAATGTGTGTTTTATCAAGTAGGTAGAAATTTACAGAAGGTTAGGAATTGCAGTTCATTCCCTACTACCTCCTGAATGCCTGTAAAAAAGTCTCCTTTGTGGGAGCTTTCAAAAGATACTGAATAAAAAAGCACAGAGAGGAGATGCAAGACATGCCACACAAAGCTTCTTTTAAGTAACAGTGACTTAGGTAAGGCTATAAGCAACAGTAAAGGATTGGAAATGCTTAGAAATGTTCACCAGCGCATCTCTAAACATCATGCAGTTTGGTATTTCTAATCTACTAGAGAAATACGGTTCCATTTTCCATTCAAAATGCACTTCTTTTTCTTCAAACATTGCACTCAGTAGTGGTAGAAAATCTACTTGAGAAATTTTGCTCTGATATGATAAATCTAACTTGCTTTCTTATGGCAGTACTTTACACTGGTTTCTATGAATAATACTAAACCTCATTTTCTTATTCAAGTAGTTTTCTCTCATGACTTTTCTTTAATACCTTGACAAATATTCAGCAGAGATGATATATTCAAATACCATAAAGTGTGGAAAATATACTTCATGCAAAACTCAAAATTTTACATCTACAATTCGAAGATATCAATGGTTAAAGCAACAACTACTGTTGAGACCATATCACCTTGTCTATAGATTAGTTGTGATTGTACTATTTTCTATGATAATGGGTGTCTGTTTGTCAATATGTTTTTGTACTTTTATGTTTCTAAAATTAAAAAAATAAATAAATAAATAAATAAATAAATAAATTTTAAAACTTGCCATCAAAAGACCAATTTATCTACGGCTCAAACAATATGGTCCTTCTAATATGTGTGATTTGGGGATTATGTTATGTATGGGCCTAATTGATGTTCAAAGATTATTGCGAGAAAGAGATCTAGCATTAATTGTAGGCTCTTGGAAAACAGTGGTAATTCAATCAACAAGTAGGTAATAAAAAAAAGAGAAAATAGCCATTCAGAAGCATATACACAGACCATGGCACCAAAATGAAACACCGTGATCATAAATCAAAGATATCATAGTAAGAGCTGTGTGTTTTCTTAGCCATATATACTTCCAGAGCCTATCCAAAGTATATATTTTAATCTAAACTTAATTGTAAGGAAACCAAAAGTTCCAGACTGAGTCTTCTTTAATAAACCATTATGTATCACATGAAAATGTTGTAGATACTTCTGTGACTTTATTTCTTCTTCTGTACACTGCACACATAGAAGTTCCACAGACCAGAAATAGGAACTCTTCTCCACTTCTGAGGGGAATGCAGACTGGTGAAACCAGTGGAAAGCAGTTGGGAGATTCCTCAGCAAACTAGGTCTGGAGGTCCCATTCAACCCAACTATTCCCCTTCTGGGTATTTTCCCAGAAGATCTGAAAACATCATATCACAGCCATATATATGCACCTATGTTCAGAGCAGCACAATTAGTAATTGCTAAATTGTGGAGGCAATCCAAATGTCCATCCACTGAGGACTGGATAAAAAAATTGTGGTACTTTTATATAATGGAGTATTACTCAGTTATAAAGAAAGATAAAATCCAGGCTTTTATAGGTAAATGGTCACAACTAGAGACCATACTCATAAGTGGAATAAATCAGACCTGAATGTATAAGCAACATATTGTCTCACTAGTGTAAGAACCTGAAAGAGTGAATAAAAACTAGGAGGTATGATAGACATTGTGAAATGAAAGGAAAAAGATCAAAATTGATGGGTAACTGGGGTGTGGGAAAGGAGAAAGGAAAGAAAGGAAAATTATGCCTGTATGTATATCCAGGATAGCTAACAGTCATACCACTGTCTTCTACTGCTTTACTGAAAGGAACAGTTAATGATTACTTGTTTGATCATTACTGCATGTCTCTTATTTGTTCTCCTGAGGAACCACTTTGAAGATATCAATACATAATACAACAACCATTGTTAATTTCCTACCACTTTGTCCGTAACTCTGTATTGTTTGTATTGTTCTTATGCTATTTTATAAGTGGATGTCAGTTTGTTAATGTTTTCTTCCTTTATTTTTAAAATTAAAAAAAAGTTCCACAGACCAATGTCACTTAGGCTAATACACACACACACACACACACACACATATATACACACACACATATATGTATGTATAATTATATATTATATAGAATATAGAATTTATTATAGATGATTTTATATATTATATATATTATATAATTTACATCCCTATATCACCCTAAATGATATTGTTTCATGTAATTTATATACATACATATATATTATATATGTATAAATGTTAAAATATGTTTATATATGTAAAATTTCTAGGGAGTGGCTTGTAAGCAGTTTTAATGTATATTACTTAGAAGTCAAATGTGTCTTTTTAGCAAGAGGTCTGGGGTCTTTTCCTTTTATGTTATTCAGGGGTCCCTGTGACAACACACACACAGGATCATAAAGATTCTTTTGGTAATGTCATAGAGGACATCTGTCCACATGTACAGAGACTTTGACAAGAAATAAATCTTTTTTCATATGTAAGTCTGTGAGGTATAGTGAACTTTTGCTACTTCAGAATAACCTAAGCCATCTAGATTTATACAGCACAAACATTTTTACCATAGTTTTTTGCAACTTATTGCACTATTAAACTGAACAAGAACAAAAGTTTTCAGAAATCTGAGAAAATTTCAGCTTCACCTTTCTGAGAATGTATCGCTTGAAATCTTGTGGTCTAAAAAAAGGGCTTTTCTTGGGAATAAAGTGACCAGATGTCTATATAAGTCTTTAATTACCTTGATATTTAACAGATGCAGTAGAGAAGTTACTATAGACAATGAATGTAGTCTTAAGCTGCTACCCGAGGGAGATACAAAAGCAGGTTGCTAGTAGAGGTGACCTTTAACTAACGGGAGAATTGAACAGCGCTGGTCACCTGAGGGATTTAGTGTGGTTGTTTAAGCAAAGAGCTTGCCTGTTGAAGGTGGCCTTTGGCAGCAATGACTATATTTATGCTGTCAGCACAAAGTACATCAGGATGAAGTGAATATTGTATTTTTTACTGCAGAAAATTAGAAGATGCAATTGTCGGTATCTTAAAACCTCAAAGAGAAAACTGAAATGTCATGTTTCTCCACATTAGAAGGCTTTGATCAAAAAAAATCTATTCAAGGTCTGAGGCACATCCGAGAGAATAAGCCAGGTCTCCCGATTCTCAGGCAAATGTAGGCCCTTTTAGAATTATTTAAGAAACAATGGCTGAGAATTATTTGCAGATTTTTATGCTCAGAAACCCTGAGTCATGAAATTGTAGCATTAAATTTTGTTTTTTATTCATACATGGGATGAAAGAGGACTGGCGAGGTAACTGAAGATACGCTCCACCCTCAAAAGCCTAAGCAGGGCTAAAAAGTACACCGTCCAATGGTATGAACACATTGGCCTAGTGTTTCTAGACAGAAAGAACAGCTAGTTAGGCCCATAAAGGAACAGCAGTTGCAAATTCAAGGATAACGTGGTCCAATGTACTTCCACCCATCTCTCAGGTCTCTGGGAAAACAAAAGCTTCCTCAGGAAAGCCACGGTGGTCTTCTGCAGTGTGCTGAGCCAGCTTCATTGGCATAAAACTTTTAAAATTGCAGTATTCTGAGCATGTTCCCCTATCACCATCATCAAATTCTTAATCATTTTTAAACAAGGGTCCTTAGTTTCATTTGTACATGGGACCCTGCAAATTACTGAGGCTGTTCTGATACTATTTCAACACCTAGTGTTTGCATGTGGAACACCTTGTATTTCTTCATGGTATGACTGCATTTAATTATGTAAATAAGTGCTATTACTTTTTAAATAGCATAAGCTCTACCAAAAATGAAGACCTATCTTTTTGACAATTTTTAGCCATCCACCTATCCATCCAACCTGCTTAGTGGAGTTGCTGTGCTAAGAGCATTGACCAAAAAGAAAAAGAAAAGAAGACTTTGATAAGTGATTTGATGACTAATTCAATGAATTAATTTTGAGTAAATAAATGATGGAAATTATATATGTGAATAATCTATAGTCTAGGATTTCTGGGGACTTTGTAGAAAAATCAGTATAGATATACAATGAGTCAAGATTGAGGAATTATGAAAACCAAGCCAATAATTTGAAATTTGTCATATGAGGAAATACAGGCATTGTCATGAACTCTTTAGGTGCTAAATTATGTGGTTTAGTGACTGATTTTCAGGTTCAGTTTTACATCCTTAACATCGTTTTCCCTCTGCATAATCTCACTTCATATCTTCAAAAACAGGAAATTGTAAAGAATTCATGAATTTCCTAGGTTAAAGTAAGCAATAGGTTGGTAGGATTTTAGAATTGGTAGGATTTTCAGTTTTACTGAGCACCACTTGTGAGATGATAAGCAACATAATTATCTCTCATGTCAGTCTCCTAATCTATAAAATAGAAAACACTATTTATTTTGTAAGACTATCGTGGATTAGATTATGGGGGAGAGTCTAAAAGTATACCACACTGCTATATTCATTTCATTATACATCTGTTCATCTCTTCACCCACTTGTCGTTTGTTGATCCACTTCAAAGAGTTTTGCAACCACCCATACCCTTAGCATCTAAAAAGTTCAGCACACAAGGTGTATTTTTATCGATATGTATCTGTATTAATATTTTCTTTAGTCTTAAAAAAACACAGTCTCAAGCCTACAATGTAGTCATTATCCTCAGCATGGGGATTTCCTATAGCCTCAATGACACACTGGATATTCTCACCAAGATGACTGTAAGATCTCACAGCACTGTATGACCCCTGGGGTCTTTGTCCAGATCTCAGCCACGCCAAAGCTCCCATCTTCATGGAGTTTCACCCCAAGCTTATGCAGTGCAGCCCTCTTCTCAGGAAGGCAACTGGCAGCTTTCTTCTCTCCATAGAGTGTTGCATATTTACTAGCTGCTTCATGACCCTAGAATATACCTGTCTTGGTTACTTTTCTCTCATTGCTGAGACAAAATACCCAACACCCAAAATGAAGGAAGGAAAGGTTTATTTAGCTTACAGTTTGTGGAGGTTTCAGTCCATACTTGTCTGGTTCTGAGGCAGAGTGGCACATGGCAGAGGGCAAACTGTTCAGGGCAGCAGAACACAGCAAAACAACCAGCAAAAGGGAGGAATGGTGGCAAGCAGCTTTTTTCCTTCCCTTTCATTGTAAACAGCCTACCCCCACTCAAGGGGGCGTGTAGCTCTCACACAGTCTCCATGCCCTCCTCTTCCACAGGTTCAGAATGTATACAAAGTAAGCACTCTGGCTTCCGGCTGAATCACTCAGCCAGATCTCTAGACTCCCCAAGTTGACACAATGGATCAACCATAACAATACCACTCTTGACCTCTAACTCAAAAAGAACCATGTATGTCATTTGGACTCCAAATCCTTGCTTTAATATCCAGAGAAACACTGTCCCAAAGAAATTCCTGTAATGGTGAGAATGTTCTGATCCATCTGTCTGCTAGGAAAGCCCGTAGCCATGCATGGGTTATGAGTGCTAGAAATATGTATTACTTATCTGAGCAACTGGATGTATGAGTTGGTTTATTTTTAAACTTAATTACACATGTGATTAATGGCTACCATATTGAATAGTTTGGGTCTAGAAAATGCCTGTAGGTGAAGGGCAGACAGATATACTTGTACCTAGTAGTCGCTCTCTCACGATTTAGTCTGTTGGGGTTAGTGCCTGAAAATAAGTGGTTCCTTTGCTTTATCTACTTTCATAATTTTTTAATAGGTGGTTGATATGCTAATGAGTTGACTGATGGCCGGCAGCTCCTAAGGAAAAAAGTTGAGGATGAACCGTTATCACAAGAAAGATCAATGCAGGATTAGAGTGTGGGACTATCGGCCCCGTCCATGAAACGCCAGGGCGGGGAGATGGGATAAAGGTTAGGTTGGTCACCAATTGCCATTGATTTAATCAATCGTGCCAGTGTCAGGAAACCTACACCGATACTGTAAAGGACAGAGTTCAGAGAGCTTGCTGATAGCTGAAGATGTAGCTGTCCCCAGCATGTGGCACAGCCAACACTAACATTCCCCTTTGACATGTCTTTCCCAATGTATCTCTTTATCTGCATTCATTGTTTCCTTTTTAGCAAATTTCTAATCAATATTAGTCATTCAATTACACCTAAAGGTTTTGCTTAACTGAAAAAATTATGAATTAATTTAGCTACATGTACAATTCTGATTACCCAGTAAAATCAGAAGGGGAAAAATAACAAGATTTACTTCAGAAACAGGCCAGGTCAGACACATGTCCCTGAGTTCCTGTGACTATTATTGCTGGATCTCTCTGAAGTGTATTCTATCCTATGTGCAAAGTGTGGGCAAAGAAAGAACCTTACACTTCCTCAGGATCCCAACACAGGCTTGAATAGCTATTTCACAAAACAGGATTTGACTAGAAATAAATAAAATCAAAAGAAATGAAGCAAATCTCTTCCTTGTCATTTGACTTCCTATGTATTTGTGCCAAATCTCCAAGATGGATGTGATCATTATGTATCACAAACATACACTAACAAAAAAGAAAATTAAAAACCCTACTAAAAGAGGAAAGAAGACAGAGACAGAGGCAGAGGCAGAGGTAGAGGAAGAGGAAGAGGAGTAGGCAGGAAGAGGACCAAAGCAGAAAGCCAGGTTGAAGTTGTTTCTGCATGTCTGCCGTGTACTCTTTCAGAGGCTGTGTTCACCTTTCTCCTACTGTCTGCACCCTCAGGCACAGATGGAGTTTCAGCCTGTATTCACCTCTGAGCAATTTAATGGCAAGTCTTCCCTGTGGCTCTCATCTTAATGCACAGTTAAGTGTCAAAAAGCATAGACTAGGTGAATAAGGAAGCACTGATTTCAACTTAGGTGGAATGGCTCGACGGAGCAAGGAGTATCACTACGGAGCTTTATTTTCTTCTTACAATTGTGGGAATAAACGGAAGCTGCAAAGCACCGGACTGATGAGGGCAGGTTACAGAAAACAGAGAAAGTAGGCATTGTTCTCTCCACAAATTACTCAAATCTACGCCTACAGAATCCCAGTCTCCATCGTCAATAGTCGTCTAGAATCTCATGTAGAGAATGCAATACCTCATTTTCCCTCTTTAGCCCAAGACCATGGGTGTGGACTGGAAAGTCAACCAAAGTAGCCAATTATCCTACTTTCCCTATCTGGTGAAGTGTTACTCATTAAGTTCGTCCTTTGTACAAGGACCTCAATTTAGAATGCATGCACAGCATTAGCAAAATGTTTTATACATTTTGCTGTTTAATTCCTCAACTTAATTCTCTTGCCAATGCACATTTCCTTAATTCAGGTGGATGCATGGTTTATTGTTTAGGTCTCCACAAAATGACTGAGAGTCCCTCTGCAATCAGAAGTGATCCTACGAAGAAGTGAATAAAGATCCAATTAGGGAGCCTGTGAGACGTGAGCGGCACTGTGGCTGGGAATGCATCTCTCAGCAACTCCAGTGCACCATGAAGGAAGAGGGGGACTCAGTACGGATTAGATTTCAACAGGCTCACACGGGGAGCATTTCCCACATTTACTCCACAGCCAAATGCAACAAGGCTCTCTTAAAAACAAAATATTGAAAGAAGCTCTTGTAGTGCAGAAACTGTTTCACGGTGAACGTACATTCACGTAAATCCCTATTCCTTCTATGTTTAGCAGACTGCTTGATTACTTATAATCTATTTTTTCATTTTTTTAAAAAATTGCTGTTAGTACTTAAAGTCATGGATACCCACATAGTTTTGTAGAAATTTCTATTGTTCTTCCTACTGAAAATTTTTGGAATTGGTTCAATTTTAATCTTCTTTATAAATTGAAATGCTGGTTTTTAAATTATAAATATGTAGAAAACTCTCTCGAGGATAAAAAAAGAGATTCCATGAGGTTCACTACATGTTACACTATATATTTTTTTTTAACTTAAACTCCATCCCTTGCAGCCACATGTTTATTTTCTTTCCATTGTTTTATTTTCTGTTACTCATAACTTCTTCTTTTATGTTAAGATGCACTGATGCAGGTAGCTCTCTAAATTTGACTGGGGCTAGAAGCTGGATTTTTCTAGCATATCTGATAAGCAGAGTTTAGTGTATGACTTGCGACAATTCTGGAAATTACTATTGGGCAATTCCATCTCTGTAAATGTATTTTAATTTCTATGATGCTAAATATTTGGCAAAAGTTGTTTTTATGAAGATTAAGAGAGATAACAGGAAATAAATCATGTTGCCAATTAATCCACTAGTTCTCAGGGCAGGAAAGAGCAAAACAACCACATCTCATCAGTGGTGGTGATTATGCAAGAGGTAATAACCTAGAAAAGAAAGCTGACTTAATTATAGAGAACTGAAAGAATTATATTTGACATTCAAATATGGAGTTAACTTTACAGAGAAAGGTTCAAGTGGGTTGTGAATGGTATTGCTAATCAAAATATTCTTTCCCTTGACATTCTGTTCTCTCCTGAGTATGAGTGCATAATTAATGCAATAGCAACATGTTTTCTTTAGATGAGAGGGCAAAAGCATGGTGTTACATCTTGTCTTATCATCCAAGAGCCATACTAACTTGCTCAATTCTTGGCAAAAGAGTGTTCATACTTTTCTAGGTCGATTGCCCCTAAGCCTATCCTATTATTTCCTTGTACTTATCTTCAGGTTGAAAGAAACAAATATAATTATTCTTTGAAAGCAGTAGGTCAATATCTTATTTGCAAAAAAATGTATTAGTAGTGGATGGGATCCAATAAAGTATTTTTTGGTTAGCTTCCCAATATCATATTCTGAAATTTTAGAAAATTTGTTTATTTTACTTTGGCTCTCTTTGTTTCCAATTTTATAGCTTCTAACTTTATCTTTCATTGTATAAAACCTAAGTATTACTTCACATATGGACAAAGATTCTCTTCTTGACCAAATTCTTAACAGGATCCTCTGAGTCTGACAAGTCTCTATCATTAGGGACGTTCTTAGGAACCCACTGTTAGCAAGAATCTCTTCAAGTTGGTTTAGTCAGAGTTCATCGTTACCCCTGATGAAAGGAATTTAATTAATATAACTACATGGCCAAGACAAGGGGCATCCTTAGCTCAACTGGTATGAGCTTTTTTTTAAATAGAGGAAGAATTGAGGCAAGGAATGAAACAGTCAGACCAGGTGATCATTGCCTCAGTTCCGGTTCTGTGAGGCGGCTCCGAGGTTCTCATTTCTTCTTTTAATTTTTGTACCAGGAATCCAGTTCAGGACCTTGTACTTGCCAGGCAGGCACTTGTGCCTCTGAGCTTCCTCCCCAGCCCACAAGTTCTCATTTCCTGAGGGGACAATCTGGTTCCCGTGAGGTGATTGCCCCTGCTTAGGAAGGTAGCTGTATTTCCTGTCATGGGATAATTGCTCCTGTTCAGAAGAAATAATTTCCTAGGAGGCCGATCTGACTTGGAGGCTCTGCTGCTCCTGGGGTCCAAGGTATAAAGCAACGACCAGAGACTTCCAGGGGCTGCTCGAGGGATTCTAGAACAAGATGTTATAAAAACTGGCACTTGAATTGTCTTGAAAATCTTAAAAATATCCTTAGTCACATTTATTGAGGTGTCTTCAGTCATGAAGGGGGAATGGAAAATGTTAGGTAAATTTAGGGCTAAAAAACCTTTTCATTACCAGTTTTCAGACACTCTTTAAATAATTCACATACCTATGGAAAGAAGCAGGAATCTGACCTAAAGTTCAAGATCATAAAAGAGACAGATGCAAAATGAAGGCAAAGAGGACAACCGAGATTTATCTTTGCTTTTAGTCATATCCTGGGCAGCCCCAGGGGAAGAGGAGGTGCTTTTCAGCATAAGCAGCCCCAAGTCTCTGTTCTATTCAAAACTGAATGCAATTTTTTTCTATTGCAAAGCCCTGTTAGTCCTATACATATCTCAGTAGTCCTGAGACTCTCTCTTACTGTCTTCACAAGCATCAGGATAAGTTTTTCTATAAAACAGATCTTCTTCCATAGCTGTGCTGATGCTAAATTAGTTGAAGAATTGGCTTAAGTTATTGTTCTTTATTTTGTCTGAAATTCTGCTGTCTAACACTAGCTATTTCACTCGTGTTTATTATGCACTTAAAATAAGGATAATTTAACACAGAGTTTGCTTTTGATATTTTATAATAAAATATATATTTGACTATTATACATATGTTAATATCGAAAAAATTCAAGGGAACAGAAAGATCAAGAGACCAAAAGTCTTAGAAAAACCCCCCACTATGTTCTGCACATAGTTCTTACAATCTGCAAAAGGAAGACTAGTGAGAAGGTCTGAATGTGGAGACCTCCACCTCTGGTTTGCCCAGTACGCGGGATGAAGTTCACATGTCGTCCCATGGCAACCTAAGCTCTTCATATCTGAGCTGCTGGCCAGTTATGATACACGGTCTCAAAACTCTTATTAATTTGCTAGCAAACTTGAGCATATGTAAAGATCACTCTCACCTGAACCTCCTTGTATTTTGTCTCTTTACTAATTTTCATTAAAAACAACTGCAGGTACAGCATTCTCCAATTATGATTGAATAGATATAAAAGGAAGCCCCCATTTTTTCATTTCTACCATGTACCCTGAAACATGAAGATGGCTATGAGGCCAGTGTGTTTCCTTTCCATGAAATACATTACTTGTCTCTTTCAAACAGTATGTTTCCAATAATCCTTCAGAAGAAAAACATGGATAATAATTGTTTAAAGATAGGGAGAACAAATTACAAAAAATAAAGTATCTCTCTTTCATACCAAACCATCCCATTCATCATGGTGTTTATTATTCTTTTATTAGCTTTCCGTGAAAAACTCATAATAAGAATAAAGACAAGACTTCCTTTACGACCATCAACTTCTTAAAAAAATCTTTCTTGTCTCATAGGGGCCCAATTTTACACTAAGAGTTATTGAGAATAAAATAGTGGAAAAATATTCATTGTCATGAGTCATAGTACACACATTTACACACACCATACAGTGAGTGTTTAAATTTAAAAATCTTATTATAAGACACATTGGCCCCAGTGGCCCCAAAGAGCTTCCACTTACTTTTAGCATGCTTGTCACAACATCCTTTCTACTTTCTAAAGCAGACAGAAAGAGACAGGAGACAGACAGACAGACAGACAGACAGAGAGGAGAGTGAGGCAGGACAGAGAGAAACTCATGTGAGTGGGAAAGCTGGCAGGTCCTAAGTTTTACTGTAAGTTCAAAGGCAACGTACTAACAGAAAATGTTCTAGCCTGAGGAAGGTCACTTTTTGTTGTACTAAATGCTTCAAATAATAGGATGATGTCCCCCAAGTATTACTCAAAATATGTTAATCTGGATATCAAATTTATCTGAATAAATAGCCCCACAGAAATCTAGAATGTTTGATGAATACTTGGATAATGTGCCTCAGACAAGTCGACACAAAATTAAGCCTCACAGAATTATAATGGAAATCGAGAATTTTCTGTTGGTGGATGGATTGATTTAGAATTTGCTCTTGATTGATGGATTATTAAGTGCCTAAAAATTCACCTCTATTAAATATGAGGCATGGTACTAGATAGTATTTGGTTTTATACTGAAATCTTTAGAGCTGAATCCCCAAAATAATTTCAGCAGTGATTCATCAACTCTCTACTGAGTAAACTGTATTTCTGAGTTTAGACAAAGAACAAAATTGTTCTCTCTTTTTCAGTTATTGAAACTTTCACCATCTATAAAAGTGAAAGAGTGAGACAAAAACACTACACAATTTCTACCCTGTAATAACTAATAGAAAAAGTCAATGATGAATCCAATCAAATAACTCTTTGGAAATAGCTGCCCAAAGAAAATGTTGATAATTTGGATACAGCTAGAGATTTGGAAGGTTATATGAAACAGGGTCCTATGAAACTGCTAATGGGGTCCTCACCTTAGCTCCTACCTGCCCATAGTGGAACTAAGGAAAGGACTAAATAAAATTCTAAGAATTTTCACTAATAATCTCTTCTCTAGAGAAAGGTAGACCAATGGAGTCAGTAGGTAACCCTACAAATAGCTAAACTACGTTCACATCCATACCAAAACCTTAATAAAACAAGACCAATCAAAGTTTGTCATCTTGCAGGACAGTATGCTGAGTTAAAAAAGCATTGCCAGTTAGAAATAAGAAGCCTAATTAAATTGTAATTTAAACTTGCACAAATATATATGTATATATATATATATATATATATGTTTGTGTAAAAACTGAAGTTAAAAGGATGCATTTATTTAGTTTATAGTTTATAAAAACAATAGGATGCATGTTCAAACAACTTTATAAAGAAATAATTAGAAAGTGTATTCAATGCACAAGAAATCAGTACAGACATTCCTTGTTTGATGACTGAGTTCTGTTCCTGAAACTAGGTTGTTTAATGAACTAGTCAGTAAATGAGGAATTATATACAGTGTGTATGTTACAATATTTGGATGACCCCAACAGGATTCATGGCAAAACCTATTCCAGTTGAGTCCGCTCCTTCTCCTACTTCCATATCTATGAACTAGAGAAAAGTGAGAACCGATGACAAACTGATGGTTAAAAAGGTAAAACACAATTAAGGAAAAACTATCCTCACAGCACCAGGCAAAACTGAAGCACTGGAAAAGTCCATGATACACTTTGATGGAAAGAAAAGATATGATGGGGCAAGCAAAGAGATATGCAGATGTCAATGCAGAGATAAAACTGAAATTTGAGAGAAGTTGGTGAGGTTAGGAAGAACAGAGAAAACAAGAACGTGATGATGAGAAGCTCGAGGGAAACAAAAATTATGAATAGGCAGAAGGAAGGTAAAAGGGGGAAACATAGTGTGCCGATTTAGACAAAGAACTACATTTGGAAGTAAAACAGCCCAAGGAAAGGAACCTCATTCGGTACTTTGGCTTAGATTCTAGAAAAATTTAGAAGGAATGAGATTAGCATTAGACAAGTTAAAAAAAATCATCTTGTTTTGAAATTCTGTATTATTTTTATTGCCTTTGTATTGTTTTGTTTTTGTCTTTATGATTATTATTTTGTTATATTTTCTCTTTAAAATAAAAAAACATAGATGACATTATAAGAACAGAATTATGTTAAAAGCAACATTGAAAAAATAGGGAAATATTCAAAGTAATACCATTTAAATAACTATTACACAAATTAACAAAGCTAAAAAGCAAACTAACCTCTCCAAAAATACAGCTACTTTGATGGATAAAAGGTTCGAAATGAATGCAAGGTACACAAAGAAAAGGACAAAAGCCAAAGAATTAGAAAAATATATATCTGGAAGATAAAATTTGAAGTGACTGTGTGTGTGTATGTGTGGGAGGGTAAGTGTGTGTCTGAGTGTGAGCTGTGTGTGTCTGTATGTGTGTGTGTGTGTGTGTGTGTGTGTGTGTGTGTGTATGCAGGACATATCTTCTGAAATGAGGAACTTTGTGTATCAAGAACATGCACTATGAACGACAGTGTGATACATACCATGTACTGTGTCCAACTTTATGAATGAAAGAAAAAGTCATTGAAGGCTAAGCAAGCAAAGCAAAGCGTAGACAAGAGAAGAGGCCACTGGCCTCTGACTTCTCTGCAACGTTCAAAGAATTATGCACTCAAATTTCTGAAAATAGCAAAATTCTGATTCAGGCTCAGACCTCGTAAGATTCTGAAGACAGAGCCCTCATGAACTTTTCCTAGAAAAAAAAAATTTTTTAATGACGTAATCCCGCTATCCAGGAGTGCAGTAAAAATAAAATGTAAGCAGTGAAATGTGTAATAAATGAACTGGTGGAGAACATTCGATCCAGTAAATGTTTTGTTATGACTAAACATCTGGGGAAATCGCGGTTGCAGAACAGATGGTGAATTTTATGGACTCTAACTGTTTAAAATGTAACCAATAAATATGGGAAGGGAGGTGGAGAAGTGGGAGGAAGTGGGGGAATACTAATCGCACTTTGTTATTGATTTGGGGGATTCCTTGGCGCTGCCTAAAACCAAAAGATGCAGTTGAAAGCAGCACAGATTACAAAATCTGCATAGGATCACTGTGCTTTGGACGGGAAAATGTATCCCATTTTCATTAGTAAGCTTTCTCTTTTCATTTTTATTTCCTTTTCTTCTTCCCGATCAAATTTAATCTTAACCCTTTTATTTAAAATGTTTCTATCTAGACAGATATTTCTGTTTCCTTGTGCATATCTACAAACAGACACATCGGAAAGCACGTACAACAAATACTCACACCGGATAGAATGTGGACATTTTGCTGCTTTGTATAATTTTTGTATAGAGCTCAGATTTTCTCTTAGGATGACCCTGTGTTGGTCTGGTAGGGACAAAAACGCCGTTATAAGAATTTGTGGAGTCATTTTATAAGTGGAAGCGATATTCCAAGTATCTGGTTTTGTTTTAGTTTTTTGTCAAGTACTGTAGAAAGGTCCTGAAAGAAAATTATAGTATTTGCCTCACTGTGGGGACTCTTTCTTTCTTGCTTTCTGAATCCTCATTACAACTCAATGACAGGCAGTGAGGTGTGGGGGAAAACAGTGTCCAAGTGACAGGTTCAAGAAGGAGAACCCTGATCTGGATGGCCCAGCAGCAAAAGGTACCGCCAAGCCTAAGGCTCCTACGCACACTTTGAGCCTGAAGATCATGGTTTCAGATGCACAGGTGTCACTTGCTAAATACTCACTGAGTTACTCTACACAGTAGCTGGTAAGACTTTTGTCTTACAGAAAGACTCTTGAGCAACAGTGAACTCAATTCCACAAATGTTTCTTAGAAGCTGTACTCTGTTCTAGGTGCTGTATTTTCTGAAAATTCACACAAATCAGGTGTTCAAATGTCCAACTGAGAAACTGATCATTCTTCAGCAGGTAGGGAGGGTTCGTATTAATATGGGCTAAGGAAAAATACATAATCCCTGTCATCTTCATACTGTCTTTCTCTGCATTTCAAGGGTTTCTTTCACTGTCTGGATTTTTTAACATTAATATTTCACAGAAGATTGAGGCATGCCAAGCACTTTCCTTTTTTATTTCAGTCATGCTCCTAGTAACATCAGCTGCTCAACTTTCCCCCCATTTTCCTCTTGTTTTAATAAAATAAGGGTGAGATGTAAGAGGTATTAGTATATTTAAGCATCACAGCTGAAACTGAAAAGGGGGACCCACCTTGCATGAACCAATCTATAAAAGCTGAATTGGAACCAAAATAAGTTTCAGTACAGTTCATGAAATTACTAAGCTCTCAAGTTCAGCAACATTGAAGTGTCAACTCTAACTTGTAGAGCTTCAGAATGCTGTAAGGGTTGCCTGAATTTGTTGAAATAGATTTGGAAAATGTTTCCTCAGAAGAACAAAACCAGTGAAATTGTCTATAAATCATTACAGCTGAAGAGACACTCTTTGGCCAGACATTCACTTACAACCAACAAACTAAAAGGTAGTGAAATCATTTTGGAAAACAGTCAAATTGACCAAGAATCAAAGGGAAAAGACAGGTTTCTGCCTGGGACTGCAACACAGTCAAATTTAAATAAATTCATTAGACCCTGCAGATGATGCTTATACCAGTTGCCATCGCACTTTATCTGGTGAATTTTATAAGCATCTCTTCCACTCCATAGAATTCTTTATTTAAATATGGAAGTGAAATTTATAGAGAAATTTTTTTAATCACAAATGCTTCCTCATTGTTACTGACTTGAAGAAATAATGCTCTATTTGAAAACTCACAGCTGTGGAAGTCATTATGTCCTCAGAAGGTGAAGGTAAGAAATAAAACATTCAGCTCAAGTGAAATCTTATTTTCATGCAAATATCCCTACTGATATAATAGAAGGAAGAGAAAGTAGAAATATGGTAAATATGTACAGTCAGTTGTCTGGAAATAAAATGTCTGTCAAAAGCAAATAAGTATTCTGAAAATTCTTGTTTCATGGCAAGAAATATATGAGGAATGATGTGCTTATACAAAGATCTGGTAATTTGGGGCACAATTGAGAACTACTCTGATATTAAAATATTTATTTCATTTCATTTAAAATATTTATCTAGTACTTACCATGAACACTTTATTCTTTGCAGTTCAATCAATCTATGGCTTTCATTACATGGTCTGAATTCAAACTGCCTCAGATTTAATGTTTGAGAAATCCTTGAGAGTTGTAAGCCTTGGGCAAAATGCCTCAAGTTCTGTGCCTCAGTTTCTCATTTGTAAAATGGGAACAATCCCAGCATTGACTTCATAGGGTGATAAGAAATGTTAAAGGAAATGTTACTGCAACACTTACAATGATGTTCAGCTAGTACATTTAGTAAATTTTAGCTTTTATCACAGTTGATGTGTTACCTACCAACCAACAACAGTTAGCTACACGTATTATATGCTGAAGATTGAAGAGTTTTACTGGATAATTTATTTAATTCTCCCCCAGCCTATAAGACAGGTTCTAATAGTTCCCTCATTTTAGAGAAGGGAAACCTGGAGAATAAAAGGGTTAAATAGATTTCCCAGAATCTATGTCTTTGCCTGTATAGTGATTTTTTTTAAAGAGAATTTTAAAAATACAAAATAACAACAACATAGACAAAAACAAAACAAAGCAAAAACAATACAAATGATGTAGAAGGATAGCTGGGTTCATTATACTGTTGATGTCTAATGTTTATTGAAAGGAACAGTCAATGCTTAATTTTTTGGACCAATTTTCACTCTTATATCTGGTAATGTGAACAACTAATCTTTTTTTTTTTTTTTATT
>PVLD010017356.1:0-42162 GCA_004027595.1 Dinomys branickii | reverse complement strand
AGGGAGCGGTGGAGGGAGGGAGGAAGAATGGGGAAGAACGGAAGGAACTAACCAAGGGAGGCTCCAGAATAGAGGCAGAGAACAGGGCAGGGATGAGCTACAAACTGAATGCCAAGGGTTAAACCAAGTTCCAAAGCCCCCAGCAAACTGCCCTGGCCCAGGTGAGCAGTTACGAACACACCGGCCTGTGGCCCACCCAGCAGAGACTGCAGGCCCTTGTCTGGAGAAAACAAAAAAATAAAAGCAGAGGAAGTTCAACAGAAAGACTTAAAGATAAAGTTAAAAGAAAAGTATAACCAAAAGCCAAAGAGATAAAAAGACAGGAGAGAAAAAAATAAAATTAAATTAAGGGCTCGATCTGGGTTAGGGCGCTATCACTGGAAGAGAGCCAGGCCTGATGGCATCTGTAATTCCAACTACTCAAATGCAGACCTACTCAGAGGCAGAGGCTGAGGCGGGAGGATCACCTGAGTGTAGGAACTGGAGATCAGCACGGACAAAGGAGTAAGACCATGTTACTACTCTCCTGCAGGAAGCTAGAAAGCAGAGTAAGCTCATCTCAGAAAAAAAGAAAAAAGGAGGCAGAGCAGAAGGAGGAAGAGGAGGAGAGCAGACCAGAGAGAATGGAAAGAATGAAGTTTTCTAGAAAACAACTGAAATAATAACAATAACATAAGAACATTTCCCAGCACTATAAATCTCCAGATCACATGGTCCCAAAAAGTACCCACACAGTGAATGGACCTACCCCCTCCAAAGCCCTCCCTGTAACCATAACACTCTAGGAGGCTGAGGCAGGAGAATAGCAAGTCCAAGCCTACTGCAAGCAATTTAGCAAATCAATGAAATTCAGTCTCAGTAAAAAAAAAAAAAAATTAAAGGGCTTGGAATGTAGCTCAGTACAAAAGGCCTTGAGTCCAATTCCCAGTACTGCCAAAAAGAAAAGACATAGGACATTAAAGACCAGGAAGTACAAGAGGCTGCATGCTGGCAGGCAAGATGGCACAGGGCTTAACCTTGACTTTGCACATGCTTCTTTTAACCTTCTCTCCCTGGGTTTCCCATTTCTCACTCATCAGGTGGGTAGGCCAACAATATTCACATCTTTGCTCATAGGTTTGCTGAGGATTAAATAGAATACTCTGTGTAAAAGCACTTAGAACAGCACCTTTGTCAAAAGAAGCATGAGTGAGGACCAGCCACTCTCTCTGTGGCAGCTGCTTAGGTAGTTGCTTTCAACTGTTCTTTCCTCACATGGGAAGGAGAACCCAAGTCATTGGAAGGGGCAAAAATCGTTTGTACAAACATGATATTTTCAAGAAACTTTGAGACGAAAAATACTGTTCTTGTTAGGCACTGTGGTCCATGCCTGTAAGCCCAGCACTGAGGGACTGAAGCAGTAGGATCACAAGTTCAAGTCCCGCCTGGGGAATTTAGTGAGACTGTCTCAAAATTAAAAAATGAAAAAGGCTGGGAATGTAGCTCAGCGGAAGAGCATCCCTGGGTTCCAACCTCAGTACCAAAACCCAACCGACCAACCAGCAAACGAACAGTGCTGGGGTCTGTTTCTTGATTGTAAAAGAGGGTTTTAAGAAGAAAGAAAATTACATACTGCAAGGATGTACTAATAAAGTAAAAGCAGAAGAAGGAGGAGATAGAATTCTGTATTAATACTTTTTTCCCAGCACTGGATTGAATACAGGGGCCTGTACCTGCTGAGCAGGAAAACTGCCTGGCCCGCCACGTTCCCGTCCGCTCTTCATTTCTGCAGAGCTGTACATGCTGCTACATTCATTTTAATCTCTGCCACGTGGGAACCAAGCCCAGCACACAGGCGATGATGGACAAACGACTGCAAGGCCAGCTAAAGAATGAGCAACTATTTGAAGTTTTTTCTGTGGTCTTATAGACAACACAAATGCTGGTTAGGTTTAAAAGCTACAGACACCTCAGATGCTAATTCACAGAGAGGAGGCACTTAAAAATTGTTTTAAACCATCAAGAAACTGCAGAAGAGCTTCGGAATCTGTTTGCCGAATATGAACATCTAGAAGGTAGAGCAAGACCAGGGACCCCAAGGAGGAAGGATGGGAGGTCACTCTCCCTATTTCCTGAGTCTCCAGTATTCCCCTACGAGACAGAGTGCCAGGACCCTCCTGGTCTACAGGGATGGTTTTCTTGCCTCTGAGGAGGCAAAGCACAGACCAGAGAAGTCAGCGAGGACCCAGTGCTGTTCTACTGCTGGGTGCTTCTGAGAACAAAAGCCCCGACAGGATGCAGGGCGCATTCATCTCTCACATCCAGGGCTGCTGCAAGACTGTGGGGGAGGGGAGGGGAAGAAGGGAGAGGCACTGTTCCAGGCGCCCAGGTGCTGTGGGGAAGGCAGACGGATGAAGCCTGTGACAGAGAGAAAGACAAGAATGCAGGGTGAGAATGCGCAGCAGTGCAGCCACTGTGGGCATCAGTAAGAATCTGAAGTCAGTGTGTAGGGACAGCTGCATACCCACGTTTGCTGTGGCAGGCCTTAGGAGAGCCAAGGTACGACCCAGCCTCGGTGCCCATGAACAAATGAATGGATCCAGAAAATGTGGCATATAGATAAAATAGTCTTCAGTCATATAAAAGAACACAAGTTTGGCCGGATATGGTGGCACACGCCTGTAATCACAGCGCCTGGGAGGCTGAGACAGAAGGATCACCTGAGTTCAAGGTCAGCCTGGGCTACATAGTGAGACCTAGTCTTAGAAAAGAAAGAAAGAAAGAAAGAAAGAAAGAAAGAGAGAGAGAGAGAGAGAGAGAGAGAGAGAGAGAGAGAGAGAATGAGAGAGAGAGAGAGAATATAATTTTGTGATTTGTAGAAAAAAAATGGAGGGATCTGGAGATCGTCATGTTGAGAGAAATAAACCAGACTCACAAAGACAAATATTGCAAGTTCTCCTGAATATGTGGAACTTTAATAAGATGACAGAGTAGAAGCAAGCCTATTAATTAGACAAGAGAAAGGGAAAAAGAAGGGGAATGTGAGGATGGGCAATAGGAGGCATGAAAATGATACAATATATAATATTCTTTGACCCCCCCCCAAAAGGAAAACTCCTGTGAAACTAGTACAGGGCTGAGAGATGAGAGGTGAGTTGGGAGAAATGATTAAAGTATATTATATACATATAAATCTGCCAAAATGAAATCCATTACTCTGTAAAACCAATATGCACTAATAAAGAAAAAAGATGACTAAATTATACAAGATACTAGAACTTGATGCGAGCCAGATAATTCAAGCAAAGAACGAAATACAAACCTGACAAGTTTTCTTTGGCAAGAGAAACAAAAGAGAGATTTGCATCAACCCTAGAACAGCTTCTGAGTGGACAGTAGAGATGATGAACCCTCCACGGACTGATGAACCCTCCTGTGGGACCAGCCGTGGCAAATTTGATTGTGAGGTTCAGTTAGGCGACTTCTCCAGGGCCTAAGGCCTCCTCCACTTCTGAAAATCAGTAAAACAGTCTACAGCCATACCATCCTGAACACGCCTAATCTCACCTGAAAGTCAGTAATGCAGAGCTAACTACCAGGTACTTCCTGTGCTGCAGGACCCACAAGAGACCGCCACTGGGCTGGGGGTCAGAGAGCTGGGTCTGCATCCAGGTGCAACACCAGGCTGGCTGCGGGTGAGCTGCTGCTTGCCCTTGCAGGCCCCATCCCTGTGTCTGCAAACAGGAACAGTCACGAGGCTCAACACAATGACCCAGACCGAACATGGACACCCCAGGGTCACCCAGGCCTTTGCCTTCCCCGGGACTGGCTGTGTTCACAGGTAGCTGAAGGGTGAAGGTGGCATTCACTGTACCAAAACAACCACCTTCACATTCCAGGCTCACAGACACAAACCTTCCAGAAGTCCTACACTAGGGCACAGGGAGGGGACTGTGGAGAAAGGCTGCCCGATTCTGGAAACTCTCTGTAGGGTGTGGGTGAGGCAGTGCCACCAACACCATACTGCACTTGCCTCATGCACCACCGAAGTCCTACAGGGGCTTTCCAAGGCCTCAGCAGAAGGGTCTCTCCTTGCCATGGCATTCAGGTTTCCAGATGTGGCCACACCTGCTCCAGCTTCAATCACAGCACAGTGGCCTCCCCTCCAAACAGAACCTCCTCTACCACACCTTCTCCCCTGGCTGCCTTCCCAGGTTACGTCCCCACTCCCAGAAACACCATTCCCCACCCCCAGCCCCACTTCGCGTCTCAGTCTGTAAGTCACTTCCCCCAGGGCCCTTTCTGACTGCTCCCTGCCTGCCTGTGCACCCACGGCCCACGCTTCCCGTTTCTACACTCATCGCACTCGCAACAGCTTGTTCCTCAAAGAAACTCCTCTGGCTTGTCCCTGTGGTGTCTCCAGGGCTTCCATGACGCCTGCTGCTGAGCAGGCATTTCCTAGAGACCTGGGGACGTCAACTGAACTGCTATGCACACAGCAGGTGTTGGGGGGAACCTGATCTTCCCTGTCTACACTGCAGGGCTTGGCTGGCTACCTGTGGGCCCTTCCTGCCCCAGCACTCAAAGAACAAGGAAAGGGAATAGATGGACATCTGCTTGGCCTCCTGAATCTGAGCTAGACTCTCAGAGTGAGGCTGGTCACATTAGCTGCAGCCTAGCAGATACCCATGGTTGTCCCTGGGCCCTGTCCTGGGTGCTGGGGACAAAGGAAAATCACAAGCAGGCTAGTCCTGAAGGACCTCAGCCGGAAATCCTACCGTTCCCAAGGAGGCCCTCCCCATCCTATTTCTTATTCCCCAGACCTTCACCACCCACGATACTCCAGCCAAAATCATCTAGAGGAAAGAAGATGCCAGCAGGGGGCAAAAGCCAAGGGTTACACCCAGTAAGGGTTTCCAAGGCCAGCCTGGGAAACTCAAGCCAAAGGCAGCCCCACTTAGACTCTGCCCTTGCCGCCTCCAAAGAGGAAGGTGGACAGGAAAGGCCGCACTGCTGCAGCTTGGGAAAAGTAATCTGTCGGCCCATAAAGAATGGCTGCCGGCCCCGTGGATTCCAGCTTTCGGAGAGAGAGGCTCCAAACCTGGCAGCCCACAAGGCACATCTGCCCACGGAGACGTTGTGTGGCAGGCAAGGCTCTCAATTTTTAAAAAGTACGTTCCAACATTTAAAACTTGGATTTGTTTCACATCAGAACCCAAAGGTCCAGCTAGAAAACAAGCAGCACTGGACTAGCAGTGGGAAAAGACACTTGAAAAGAAAGGTCCCACAGGCAACCAGGGACAAGAGTGGACAAGCCAAGACCTAGAGCTCTCCCGTCAATGAGGAGCTCATGGAGCAGAACAAGGGAAGCCCAGCCCCCCTCACACACCCTGAACCAAAGCCACAGGCCCTGGAGGCAGGACAGACCATCTTCTGTGGGCTCCAGTCCCCACCACTCCCTGGAGATCATCTCCCCCGAGGCATTGAACCAGTAGCCTTGTAGAAAGACTATATGCGAGCGCGGGTCTCAAAGCCAACCAATCCACAGGCCTCCTCCATAACGCCTCCTGTCGCCCATCCGGCAGGGCTTCAACAGCAAAATAAGCAGCAAAAAAATGCAGCATACGAGGGGGAATCACAGGCTACCTCCAACAAAGAACACACATCTACAGGGCGATAGTCAGAAACTCTCTGTGCTGATTGCCTGCCAACTACGGGGTGCTTTATAAAGATATACTGAATAATTGACAAGCCATCCGATGAACAACGTGGTTTTCATCATTACACATCTGCTTATCATTTTACTATGTCCAAAACTGCCGACATGTCCAACATGCTCACGATCTATTTATGAATAAAAAATGGGTGCACAATGACAAGCTCTGAGTGGCTTTAACCATTGTTTTATTTTAAATATCGACCAATTTCAACAGCTCCACTTAAAAGTGGGCTTGCGCACTCTTCCTAAAACTGCTAATATTTGAAGTCTTCCTCCAAATCTAATATACATCAGGTTCGTTTAGGCAAAACTTTGGGGCAGGCAGTTACAACTGGATAAGGAGAAGAAAAAAAGTTCAAGGAAGCAGCTGCAAAGTAGAAGAAATACCTGCTTCTTATCTTGCAGTTTCTTAAAGTCTTCGCACGCTAGCCAAAACAGGACATTTTCTTCACTGAATTCCTTTTTTAAAAATTCCTATAGATACAAAGAAAAAAAAATAGTAATCTTTTTTTTTTTTTAAAGAAAAAAATGATGCATTTTCCTTTAAGAACTGATTTGACAAAATTTAGCACATAAGCCTGGTTCTAGTACCCTCTGAAAACTCCACCCTGCAAAGCAAAAGAAAGGCGCGCTTAATAGGAAAGCTAGAATTTCGGACACATTTGACCTTAACGCCACTGACATTGTAAGGAAGAGCAAAATGGAGTAGGAATCTACTCCCATTTCTCAGCTGACAATAAATTCCCAAAAAGTAAATTAAAGTTGAAGATGTATTAATTCCTTCTAGACACTGTTTAGACAAAGTACATTCCTCCAAAACCAGGGCATTTTTTTAGCAAAAGAAAACATACTAACCATGTCTAAAAGGCCATGATGAAGACTAAAAGGTGTGTTTCCTTCTGGCAGCTGCTGCGGTGTTAGGCTCTGCTGTGCAGAGACCTCGCTGATGTCTGACCATGCACCTTGTGGCCTGGTGTCCAGAACCAGGAGCCTGGCATGGCCTCCCTCACTGGCAGCCACACAGGGAGCAGCAGCACCTGAGCTGAGTCTTAGAGACAGCCAGTGCTGGGGCTCATTCTGGGAGTCTGCATGTGGTCCCCTACCTAACACCTGGGGGTCCTGCAGGCCAAAAATACTTTCTCTAGGTAGCACTGCCCCTTCCCCATCCATCAGCCCTCCCCTCCAGGTTCCCTTTACCAATTTCACTCTACCAGCTACTTCTCGCCTTTCTCTCTGGCACTGATGTACCTGGAGATTATCTGACACGGGAGAGAACGAACCTTCACACCACAGACACCAGAGCTGGAAATTCTGTGTGTGTGTGTGTGTGTGTGCGTGTGTGTATTACTGCGGAATGAATTCAGGGCCTTTCCACTGAGCTACACCCCCAACCCTCCAGTTCGGTTGTTTTGTGTTTGTTTTTTAGCCAGGATCTTGCCAAGTCACTAAATTGCCCAGGCTGGACTGGACTTTGCAACCCTCCTGTCTCGGCCTCCCACAGTGCTGGGATTACAGACGCGCACCACCCCAGGGTGAACTGGAAATTCTCTGTGTAGACTCCGCCACTGGCCTTGATATTCTTCCCCTCGGCTCCACACCCCCCACGACCCGACTGCATGAAAACCAGGGACAGACTGCGCTCCCCTTGGTGTGCGTTCAGGGCTCCCTGTTAGAGTACTGCCAGTGTGGTCGCAGCAGGTGAGTTCTTACTCTCAGGCCGGGGCAGAGTGTGTGAAAGCCTGACCTGTCTTCCCCTAACTCCATCTAAACTTCTGGATGAACCGCATCCATCCAGATTAACAATGAAAAAGACAAACCCTGAATCTCTTCACGCCTTCTGGGTCTTCCAGTAAATTTTCCAGGGAGGCTGCCCACTTGCTCGAGCTCCTGAGGCTCTGCTGGCCGCTGCTGGAACTACCGTCACTGTCATGGATGTCTGCAAAACAAAGTTCAGAGGCGTCACAGCCAGGGCAGTGTCATGTGCATACAGTGCATACAGAGATACACTGTTGATCTGCATGGGACGGTCATCGTCACCCTCAGGGCTCACACACACCGCACGACACCCCGGGCTGTATCACCCAGTGCACTCACAGTAACAGGAGACAGGAAAACGGAGGCTCAGAGGAGTGCGGGTTTTACTCTGCCTGACACATCCTCCCTACTTGTCCGCTGTCACACTGGCAGGCAGCCCCTAAGTCTCACTCTGATCCTCCTCCCCAGGAACTCAAACCCAGCTCCTCCCTCCCCCTTTTCCACTGTCTTGTGTTTATTGCCCTGCACGGCCACTCTCTGTGGGGCTGATGCCCGCTTACCCTGAAAACTCCTGCAGGTCACCATCATCCTGTATAACCTCCAGCTGGCACAGAGAGAGAAATACGGCGCAGAATCAACCAGGACTACGTGAGGGTTCAAAGTCAAAGGAGGTGCCTACCTAATCAGGCATCAAGATAAATATCTTCATGCAATATTTTTTTTAAAAAATCAAAATGAATTTTTTAAAAAGATGAACAAAATTATTTTTTTTTAATGTTTTGAGACAGGGTCTCTGTATGGAGCATAGGCTGGTCTTAAACTTGCAATCCTCCCACCTGCACCCCCACGCCCAGTTAAAATACCAAACTTTAGTATATGCACTACTGAAGAAAGGACTAAAATTTAAACAAAGGACCAAATTTAAGCAAAGACAGGATGATTATTCCTGATTTTCCCTTTTGCCTCTGTCTCCAATATGGCGAGGTGTCCCACTGTTATTTTTTCCAGACTTTAAGCTTTTGTTATTGGGCTCATCATGAATGTTTCTGTGTTAACTTTGATCTTTTAAATACTGCATTGAGTATCATTTACCTTGAGGCCTGAGGCTGCAAGCCCCGTACATTTTGGCACACTGGGAGAATGGGTGATGACTTCGTGCACACATCTTGCACTCACTGACAAGAGACCCTTAACACCGTCTTAACTGAAGGAAAGGGGACTAGGGACCACCGACTGATGCCCTTTGGCCACTTAGCTGAAGGAGGAAATGACAATACAAATATGTCTCACTGCACAGATCTGAGAGCATCCAACAGCCAAGGAAAAACCACTGAGATATGACTGAAGATCTGGAATGTTCCCAGCGGGCGCACACACACACACCCGGTGAATGAATGTGTGAGGTGGCAGATATGCAAACTACCCTGATCTGATCTAATCATTAAACATCATACACATGTACTAAAATGCCACATGGACCAAGTGAGGTAGTACCAAGTGAGTATAGTACCTATACTCCCATATACTCAGGATGCTGAGGCAGGATGATTGCAAGCTCAAGGCCAGCCTGGGCAATTTAGTAAGACTCTGTTTCAGAGGGAAAAAAAAGGTGTGTGTGTGGTGATGACTGGATAGGGATACAGCTCAGTGTAAAGGACCTAGGTTCAATATCCAGGGATAGGGAGGGAGAAAAGGGAGGGAGAGAGGGAGGGAGGGAGGGAGGGAGGGAGGGAGGGAGGGAGGGAGGGAGGGAGGGAGGGAAGGAAGGAAGGAAGGAAGGAAGGAAGGAAGGAGGGAGAAAAGAGGCAGACTAGGGATGTAGGGATGTAGCTCAGTGCTGGAGAGCTTGTCTAGCAAGCACAAGGCCCTGAATTCAATCCCCAGTACCATTAAAAAAAGAGAGAGAGAGGGAGGCAGAAAGAGAAAGGGGAAGGCAGGCCCCACAGCACCCCATAAACATGTGCAATTATTGCACCTCAGTTGGTTGGCGGGAGCCAGGAGGCAAGATATAAGGCCTGGCAGCATACTTGGATCACAGTAGATGCTCAACAAGTGTTAGTTCTTGTCTCAGCTTCCCTAAAATAATGACTAGCAAGTGAACTGTTTTCACAGCTAACGCTTTTTCTCCATTGACATGTTTTTTTTTTTTCCAACGTTAGAGACAGGTTTCTATAAAGAAAAGTTTGAATCTAGGAGAAAATAAACATTTAATTAAGAAATCACCAAAGTAAATAACTTTTAAAGGATTAACGAAAAATGTCTCATCAATATTAATTGCTGCAAATAGCTAGGGGGCCATCTAGCTAAAAGTGTTTTTGTAGAAAATTCCTATCACAACATGCTTGACTTAATGACAACACCTTCTATGATCTCCGGTGTCTTACTGGGATGCAAAACACAGCCATTAAACTCTTGATCCATTAATACTCCACCTTCCAGCATCTTAGGCTAAATAAAGTGAAACAGAGCCGGAAACCCAGGGGAGACTATGGTTCAATACCCATTGCTGTTGGGGTACATGAGATAGATCCATTATTTGGGACAAATCCATTCCTGTAATGGAGAAGCAAACTCACTCAACCACACCACCAAATGGAATGGACAGTTTTGTAAAGTGACCCTACAGCTGGGGGATATTCAGTTCGTTCCTGCTCGCTCTGTCAAGGCTGGGATGGCAAGCTCCTGGACACAGAGTTTCTCCCCAAGTATCAAATTGAAAGATCATCATTACAAGAAATTTCTGCAGCAGGGTTTATTCTCCAAGCATCCCAACAAGTTCTTCTTCTGCCCTTCGCTCAGGGAACAGTTTGACAGTTGATTCCACTTCCCCGGTAAATAAACACAGAGACATACACACACTGCGGTTCCAGGAACAATCTCAGGCAGCCACAAGTGCTCTTAGCACTGTGGAGTGATTCTGGCCGTAAGTTTTTAACCTTGCTCTGAAACGGTTCCAAAACTCTTGGCATTCTTTTCAATAATAA
This sequence comes from Dinomys branickii, assembly GCA_004027595.1. Taxonomy (NCBI): domain Eukaryota; kingdom Metazoa; phylum Chordata; class Mammalia; order Rodentia; family Dinomyidae; genus Dinomys; species Dinomys branickii. The sequence continues at coordinate 31,725 of PVLD010017356.1, read as the reverse complement.
ACCATATCATCAGGGTTTTTGCCACCGGGCTGTCTTACAAATAAATGCACACAGTGGATTCCCGCTTACCCAAGAGAGCGCAATGACAGCAAAGGCAGCTGGCCACTCTGGTCAACAGCTGATGACTTTATTTCACACTGTAATCATTTCTGCACGTTGGATGCCTGTGTCAGTTTTGACTTGAACAAGAAGTTTTGTAGCTCAAAACTCATAAATCTGGTCTCATCTCCTTATTTATAGACTAGGAAACAAGTCTAGAGAGAAAAATGACCCAGCTAAGGAATCACGGGACAGAATGAGCATCAGTAAGTAAATTGTTCCCACCTGGAACACTTCTATAGGCCCCTAGGGCTCCAGGAAATGCCTGGGTCCTTCAGTTCTCTCCTGGGCTCCTGTCTCCCTTACATCAAATGTAAGGAAATTACAGAAAAGTGTGGAATTTTTAGGCATGACTTAGAAAGTACAGCAATGTGAAGCTACTCTTAATAACAACACTTACTGCTTTTCTGGCTTTGGGACCCTGGATAAAGAGAAAGTCCTTGATTTTGGCCCACCTTCTGCTGCCCAGGTGCCTATAGGATGATTCTACCTACTTGTTATCTATCATGGGTTTTCACTTTCCCCAGAAACATCAGTTTGAATTTTTCCTATACTTCCAAATTGATTTTCAAGTCTACTGGTTATGTCTTCTCCTTGCCTTTTTTTAAAGTTCTTCTTGAACTGATATCAGTATAGACAGGCAGAGCATGGTGGAGCAGTATTTACAGTCACAATTCACTTCATGCCTATTTATTTATTTGTTTTTGAGACAAGGTCTCACTATGTAGCCCAGGCTAGCCTCGAACTCACAGGACTCCTCCTGCCTCAGCTGCATCTGTATTTATATGGGCTTCACTACTATAATGAAACACTGTGTTGGTTTGGGGCTTATTTTGCAAGGGGAACAATATAATACAGGACACATACTTTATATGATTATTTATAATAGTCACCCAAAGAACGGTATACAAGAGAGTGCAGGTGGGCTGGGGATATAGCTCAGTGGAATAAGTGCCTGCCTAGCAAGCGCAGGGTCCTGAGTTCAATCCCCAGTACCGCCAAAAAAAAAAAAAAAGAATTCCTACAAGAGAGTGCAGGAAATCCGTCCACACACTAAGACCAAGGAACCCAGGTGGAGGCCTGGATCCCGCAACAATATCCTACGAGTCCAGCTGAATACCTAGAGCTCAGAACAATGCCCCCCACATATCCAACTGAGGCCCAGAGTCCACGACAATGTCTTATGCAGGCCTATTTCACAGATCTGCACTGGGAAGGCCCAAAGGTCAGTGGTGGAATCTAGAAAGTCTGTGCCAGCGGGATGAAGGATCTGTGCTAGCAGGCTGAGGGATCTGCACTGGAGCCAGGAAGCGATGCTCAAAAGAACCAGAGCTCCCCCAAAAGGTACCACAGCCATCCTCAGCAACAGTGAGGTTCTGAGCTCCTCTGATGGCCAAGATGGCCAAGTTCGAATCAGGGAAGCCAACGTAGCAAGCTTCTCCTGGAGACCAGCAGCGCACCATCTTCCCCTCTGGAGCCAGAAAGCGATGCTCAGAGTGAGGACCAGAGCTCCCCCAAAGTGAACCAAAGCCATTCTCAGTGCCGAGGTCCTGAGCTCCTTGGAGGTTGAAAACAGCCAAATTCATCAGGAAAGCCAGCATGATGAGCTCCTCCAAAGCAACCAACAGCTTCCACCAGCTCCAACAGCCTTTCTCTGCTCCCAACAGCCTCAACTTTTCCATCTCCAGTTCTGCCTCTTATGCTGCTGGCAACAGTCCCCAGGTGGGCCTCCCACACCCAGCACCACCCTTACTCAGTTCAGTGCAGGGTTATAATTTGACCATCGGTTTATTAATCCACTACAAATACCTAAGGCAAGCTACTTTAGAAAGAGGTTTGTTTTGGCTCATTGTCTTAGTTACTTTTCTCATTCCTGAGACAAAATACCTGACACTCAAAGTTAAAGGAGGAAAGGTTTATTTAGCTCCCAGCTAGGACAGTTTTCAGTCCATAATCAGCTGGCTCCATGGCAGGGTGGCATGGCAGGCAGGATCGCGGAGGAGAGGCGGTCCATGGTGGGCAGAAGGTAGCAAAGCAATAAGGGATATTATGGCCTTTTCTATCCCGTAATATCTTATCCAGGCTACTTAGGGCGGGCAGCACTCACACCCTTAATCCCAGTGTCCTTGATCCTAACGCTGCACCATGAATCAATTTCAGCTTCAGACACTCTAGATCTAGCCATCTCTGAAAAAACCCCAGGGATAACCACATGAGGCTTTGTGGGGACACCAAACACAAGCCATACCACTCATGGTTCTGTCTTTAGGGTTTTGTTGTTGTTTGTCTTTTTGAGACAGGGTCTCACTATACAGTTCAGATGGGTTTTGACAGAACCTATGTAGCTTTTTTTTTTTTTTTTTTTTTTTTGGCGGTACTGGGGATCGAACTCAGGACCCTGCACTTGCTAGGCAGGCGCTTATTCCACTGAGCTATATCCCCAGCCCCTAAGAAGGAACCATCCGATGGTTCCCTTTTTTTTTTTTTTTTCCGGGACCGGGGATCGAACTCAGGGCCCTAGTGCTCAGTGGCAAGCACTTAGCCCACTGAGCTGTACCTCCAGCCCTCAGATGGGTTTTGAAGTCACTTTGTAGCCCAGGCCGGCCTCGAGCTCACAGTGATCCCCCTTCCTCAGCCTCCCGAATGCTGGGATTACAGGCATGTGCTACCACGCCCAGCCTACACCCATGGTTCTGGAGGCACAAGGTGAAAGGGCTGCATCTGGTTGGTGGCTTTTGCTTGGCAGAGTCCCGAGGTGGCACAGGGCATCACCATCAAGACAGGGAGGACAGGCACGTGTATCTTCTAGTCTCTCTTCCTCTTACAGCCACCAGGACTCAGTCCTGCAGGGTCTGCCCTGATAATCTCATCTAGTCCTAATCATCATCTAAATGCCAAAATCAAATAAGTTTCCACCCTCTTAATACCTCATAATGGGGGTTAAATCTTGGCACATGGAATTTGGGGAAGACACACCATTTCAAACCATGTCCCAAACAAAGAAGCATCTCCTTTTCCAAACCATTATTCCCACCTCCAGTCTACTCTCTCTGACAGTGCTGTAGAGGTCACCTGAGACCCAGACAGTCTGTGACTCAGGGTCCCCTGCCCAAAAAACTTCTATTTTCCATGCCAAGTAAGGGATTCCTCGGCCATTTCGGCCCTTTTTAAATGCTGCAGTCGGCCCATGGATGCATAGTGGAAACGAATAACCCTTCTCAATAGCAAGCAGGTTCACCTCTAAACTTAATAAAAAACACCAAAATTTCACAGCTGCTGGGTTCCTAGTTCTTGGACCCAAAAGCCTTTTATCCTCCAATAGTCTTTTATCCTTCTTCACTGATAAAAGTTTTCATCTTAGGTGAATGACATGAGAAAGTAGGTTTGGAATGTTTTTCCAGCCCCTCTAAGGTCGCTCATTCTAGTGAGGAACTGTTCATTGGAAAATCTGTTTCAATTTTGTTCTACTGCATTTATTTTTTATTGTATTTTGGTTTCAACTGAAAAGGATTTTTGGAACAAACAAAAGTTTTTGTTGTTTGTATGCTTGTGTAGCTCCTGAGCTCTTTAAAATATTTTAGATCGTCAAGTTTTTGTATTTGTCTTTCTTGGGGTTTTTCTGAGACAAGGTCTTGCTATGTAGTTCATGCTGGCCTTGAACTCATGACGATCCTCCTGCTTCCTCCACTTCCCTCCTCAGAGTTAGGATTTTTTTTTTTCAGAGTTAGGATTACACGCGTGTACCACCAGGCCCAGTGTGCTCAATACTCATTTTTCAGTAAATCTGAAATAAGATTAATTAATTATTTAGATTAATCTATCATTAGGCGATTGTGGATTAACTAATGGTGAACTTGTAATACTCAGCTGAACTGAATCAGCATGGTGCGGAGTATAGAAGGCCCCACCTGAGGATTGTTGCCAACGGCATAAAGAGGGAACTGAGGGGGAAGATAGTGTGCTGCTGATTCTCCTGGAGAAGCTTGTCATTGCTGGTTTTCCTGATATGAACTCAGCTGTTCATCAGCAGAGGAGCTTAGGTTCTCGCTGTTGCTGAGGATGGCTGTGGTTCTTTTCAGGGGAGATCTGGTTCTTACTTTGAACATAGCTTCCTGGCTCCAGTGCAGATCCCTCAGCCTGCTGGCACAGATCCTTCAACCCACTGGTGCAGACTTTCTAGCTTCCACCACTGACCTATGGGTCTTCCTAGCGCAGATCCCTGATACAGATGCAATGTCTCTTGCATGAGACTTTGTCACGGGCTCTAAGGCTCCAGGTGGACTCGTGGAAGACATTGCCATGGCCTCTAGGTCTTCAACTGGATTCTTGTAGGAAATTGCTGTGGGATCCAGGCCCTCAGCTGGATTCTTTGAGTCCTTAGTGTGTGGACAGATTTCCTGCACTCTTCTGCATTTGATGTTTTGGGTGAATATTATAAAATAATCCTATAAATTATGTATCCTGAACTAAATCTATTCCCCTATAAACTCTGAGTACAACACTGATAACATTTAACACTTGCAAATTGTTTACAATGTGCCATGTTCCAATCCAAGCTTTTCACTTGTGTTAAATCCTTCCGTTCTCACAAAATCAGCCTCACACAGTTAGTAATACCCCCACTTTCCAGATGAGAAAACGGTGCCACAGGAACTTGTAAGGGTCACCCAGTTAGGAAATTGGGAACCATGGCCCAAGGTTAGGCAGCCTGCCGCTCCTCCACACAGGGCTCCACGGCCATCTTCACGAATTTCTTTCTGCTGATCTGCACCCTGACAAGCCAGGCTGCAACAGCCACAGAAAGACTGATAACAATCACACTGTGGCAAAAAGACTGAGAAAACTGGGTCCAAGTCCATGCAAGACTGTGTGAGTGATCTAGCACACAAACACAATGGACATATATTTTCTATTTACATTTATGCTGGTCTATGTGGTTTCTGGCTTCATTAAAACCATTTTTTTTCAAAGATGGGCACAGCCTTGGCATGCAGATGGCTGGGGCTGGTTGCCTGCAGCCTGCTTTGCAGTGCATTATTTATAGATGCTACTGATGTCATATCTAAGACTTTCTCCGGACATTAATTCCCTAGAAATCCACACTCAGAAGGCATCTGCAACACTTAGAACCAAATGACCGCAGCTTGGATTTCTGATATTGATCTGCAGGAAGATCCATGTAATGATCCTGCATAGACAATTTCCCCAAGTCAAGTAATAACTGCAGAAAGACCGCAATATCCAGCTTCATCAACAGCAGAGGCAACTTACATCCTCAAGGGATTTAACTACCCCAAAATGCACAGCCTATTAAAGCAAACAGTGTAAATATTCGGGTCCAGGAGAAAGCAGAGATGTTAACCCTGAATTCCAAAGCACTTTGGTGCAATACACAGCCCACCCACCCTTCAAATACTCTCTCTACTTTGCAGTGAAGTTTCAAGGAAAGTACATACCACACAACACTTGCTTAAAACCTTACCGCGCCTATACCACATCAAGCATAGTACATTTAAAAAAAAAGGTCATCCCTATTTAGAATCAGAGAGTCCGGTTTGTTTTAACTGGTGATCTAGAGAAGGCTCCACAGAAACTGGGTCATGGAAACATTGTATCTAAATATTACTTAAGTGTTTATCACTCCAGGATCTGGCTTCTGCAAGGCAGGGGCTGGAGAGATTTAAGTGAACTGGAGTTAGCAGAAAATAGTAATGAAAGTGCAAACAAAAAATTTGAAAATAATCCTACTAATAGCCAGCATACAAGACAGGTCACAGAAAGTTGGTATAATTCAGAAAGGGCACCATGGCATTCTCATGAGTAGACCCAAGCCTCATAGAAAGTCAGGTGTGCACAGGGCACCCTTCAGCAGTCACCTGTGCCCCTTCGTGCATGCCCAGCACGCCGCCCCAGCCTCTGCCCTCCCCGGGCCGGTGCCGGGGCATGGCCATGCCGAGAACACCTCCAAAGGGGTGGGGTGTTCCTTACGTTCCATGCTGCAGAGTCCACCCGGGAAGGCCCACGCAGACCAGAACTCTGCTGCTGTCTCAGAGCAGTTTTGGGTGAGAAAGGCAAGGGCTACGGGGCTCCTGAGCACCCCTGATCCGAAGAAAAAACAAGCCTCAACATCCTCTTTTGAGTGGACTAAACAACAGATGGCCACTAGTTTCCAGTACTACTAGAGGGAAGGAAATAAGAACGCTGAAACATTATTTGCAGCCTCCCAAGAATCCCCACTTTCTAGGCAGAAGCCCAGAGAAAAAGAAAATGACCCAGAGGCCCAATCCTTGGGCTGAAAATGAAGGCTCTGCCATTGATTTTCTTCGTTTCCTAGCACTTCCTCTGGGGCCTGCCGTTTAGGCATAGATACGTCTTCACCCTCCCACTCCGCTTCCTTTATCCTGTCCGCCTCAAGTCAGCGTAAGTGACTCTGGGGCTCGGGGTGTAGTTCAGTGGTAGGGCACCTGCCTTGCGTGTGAAGTGAAGCCCTAGTTTCAATCCCCTCCCCCGAAAAGAAAAATAATAACAGTTAAATTTTCAAAAGTCAGTGACTAGCCAGGCATGGTGGTGCACGCCTGTAATCCCAGCACTTGGGAGGCTGGAGCAGGAGGATCATTGCAAGTTCGAGGCCAGCCTGGGCTACAAAGTGAGCTCAAGGCCAGCCTTAACTGCATAGTGAGACCTTGTCTCAAAAAAAGAAACAAAAGCAAGTGACTTTTTTCCCATATAAGCTACGCAGAAAAGACATTTATTTCTTAGGATCAGGAAATATGCCTTCCTCAGGGCCAACCCAGTGTCTGGCACTCATGTATATAATTAATAGTGATCAATATCTTCTGAGGAATGAGCTAAGCTGCTCACTGAGCAAGGGGGTCAGAGGGCACCGCAAGGAAGATGGCAGCTAATAAAAATAAGTATTTACTGAGCACTTACTGTAACCCTCTGAACTTCACAACAACAGTACTTGGAGATTGGTCCCATCGTTAGACCCACTTATAGATGAGGAAACTCAGACATAGAAGGGTGAATACCCTACTTCAAAGAGGCAAACAAGAAAGTGGGAGCTCTGGAGTGGCTGCAGGTCGAGCCTGGGGAAAAACGGAGTGATAGATATAAAAAATGAAAGCAGGGCCCTTGGAGTCATGGAACTTACCACGAACCGGGCAGATGAGACCCGGACTTCCAAGATGGGAAGGAGGAAGAGAGAAAGCTATCACCCTCGTATTCATTCTCTAACTATATTTGAACAAGGTGATTGAATGGATGCGGTATGCAGATGGCCCTGGACTTGGGTTCTCTGCCCCTTCCCGAATGGGTGGCTCTGGACAAGTCTTTGTCCCTCAGAGGCCCCCACATCTGGGCAGGAACTTATGGCTGGCTCCCTCCGCCTGGAACACGCAAGTGCAGAAAACAGAGGGGCGGAGTGGCCCAGAGCAGGGAGAACCAGACTCTGGGACATATAGAGAACAGACACTGGGGTAAATAGGCACAGAAGTGTTAGTATCCACCCCCGAGGGACAGAGTGGGGAGTAGGGGGCAGGGGACTGGGAGAGAAGGCAGGCCATAGCGGGGGTCTCTGAGCGCCAGGATGACCTGAGCACTGGGCAGGCCCTCAGATGGAAACCGGCCTGGAAGGGGAATTTGTCCCTCGACCCCTACAAGGCACTGTTTCACTCCAGCAAATACCTCCTGACAGCTCTTATCAAGAGGCCCCTGCTGCTGCCTGCCTGGGCCCCTCTGCCCCCACCACCATCCTGGGACTGCTGCAGTGGCCAGCTATCTGGGGGAAGCAGAAGAAACCCATGAGGGTATATTTAGTACAGTTTAAACAGCATGTCCCCAGAGCTGGTGTCAGGGGGCCGAGGGGATGACTCAACCAGGGGAAGTAGCTTGTTCACCCAGCAAGCTCCAGGGAATGGCCAAGCCAGGAATCTGCCTAGGTGTTGAAGTTTCTTACCAGTTAGAAAAAGAGACAAAAGATCAAATGCAGATCACTGGTGGCCAATAAAGCACCACTAGTGCCTCACACCCACCACCTGTCCGCTGGGGATTAAAGTGGGAACCGTACTTGGTCCACTCCCAGGCTGACCTGTACAAAATGGCACCCTCACCTTGTCTTCTGTGCCTGCAGGCCAGGCTCAGCCTCGTCCTCCCTAAGCCCCCAGGCCCAGCCAGTGAGGTTCTGCGGGGAAAATTTCCCTGGCTGCCAAGATGCTCCATTGCTGGGCTGTTCAAACACAGACATTAAATTGCTATGTAGACTGTCATCTTAAAAACAAAAACTTAAGCCCAGCAATAAATCTGAAACTGTTCCCAAGGGCTTAATGGAATAATGTGTAACAGGCCTGGGTGGCCTGGCTGGCAGGGTGAGGGCTCTGCTGACATTATCAGCCCGCCGTCCAGTTCTGGACCAGCGAGTAGCTTTGGAATTGCTTTTCGGGTGGGCACATCCCACTTATCATCAAACAATGCAAATTATTGTGGGGGACAGGGCAAGTGAACAAAATCCCTTGAGGGAGCCCCACATTTCAGTGACATGGTAAATCAACTGGTAAAAATGCATTCTGGGAATGGTAGCACACACCTGTAATCCTAGCCCTCAAGAGGCTGAGACAGGAGGATTGCCTCAAGTTAGAGGCCAGCTGGGGCTACATAGTGAGTTCAAGGCCAGCCTGCACTACACAGTGAGACTCTGTCTCAAAAAAAAAGGCAGTCACTACCAGTCAGACTGAAGTGGTGGGCCGAAGGTAAGGCCTAAGAAGTTAGCTTTTATCTTTTTTTTTTTTTTTGGTACTAGGAATTGAACTCATGACCTCACACTTCCCAGGCAGGTGCTGTGCCACTGAGCTATATCCCCAGCCCAAGTTAGCTTTTATTAAAACCCCTTCACACCCACCTGCTTGGTGGCACATACTATAAGAAACCTCAAGGAGACTAAGAGAATCCTAGTTAAAACCTTGGAAGTGGAAGTTAGGAACTCACAAACCTCAGCTTAAAGACATCTCCAATGAGATTTTGCTGAAGAGCAAAAACTGTAACATAGCATTTGCTTGGGGAGGCAGGAATAGATCTAGGGCCAAGTCAGGGGCCTCCAAGGGTGGATTCAGCTTTTGTGTGGCCCGAAGCTTATATAATTTAGAGAACTGCCTTAAGAAAAATAATCCAGCTAAGAATACGGCTCACTGGTGAAGTGCTTGCCCAGCATGCCCAAGGCTCTAGGTTTCATTCCCAGTACCACAAAAAATTAAATTAAATTAAAATTATCCCATCCCCCAATCAGTACAGGGTCCTGTAGATCAGTCGGCTGGCTTCCTGGTACCAGTCTGCCTAAGGGCCCTCATTTCTCCTTCTCATTTGACTCCTTCTTCTCCTGCTGCTGGGTGACAGTGATGAAACTGGCAGGAGGCTGTGTCTTTTCCCAGGAGGAGGCAGACTTTAAACCTAAAACTTCCATGGAGTTTAGGCATCCAGGACCCAACCCATGATGTTTAGCTGTCCTTTCTATCCGTGACATAACCCATCCCACCATGCTTAAAATCTGTTCCTCCGAAACAGGTACACAGCAGGGAAGTTCCTAAATCTGCCGTCAGTCTTTTGGGGGTACAACCTGGCCACAGGTGAAATCACCCCAAATCACATCTCTCCTGTGATTGAATGGCTCTATTTGGAAGTTTTCAGATCAGATATGAGCCAAAGCAAGGAGCAGACTGTGCACGAATACCCTTCTACTTATCATAGGAAAAGACATAAAAGAGATGCTAATAACTATTCCATATTTATAATATGCCACACATTGTACTATGAGGTTCCCATGTTTTGGAGTGGTTAAGCCCACAACTCTATGAAATCCATTTCACAGATGAAGAAACTGACACAGATATCAGTCCTTCACTTGTAGCATTTGCCGGTTTCCATTATGTAAAAAGCCCACCACAGCTGATTTCAAATTCCCTATGGTTTAGTAACTATATGGCTTAGTTCCCAGATTTCCAGAGTATTTAGCAATTGGCTCTTGCAAGCCAATTTGAGCCAGGTGAGGCTCATCATTGAAAGTGCAAAACAGACAGGACTAGAAACTCACTCAATGCTGCTGAACCACGATTTGAACCAGGAGTTTAACTCTTGAGTCCAGGCTCTGACTACCGAGGCCAAGGGCTTGTACAGACAATAGGGAATGACTACCCACAACACAAGAGAACCCCCGACCCCCCTGACGCTCAACGCAGACAGGTTTACGTGAGCATTACCTGAGCACTTCACATTTGCTGGGCAACAATGTAAGATCACTACAATACGCTTATGGGAAGTTCGACTTTGAGTTGTCTTCAATATTAAATGCAATGATCAGGCGCAAATTAGATGATTAAGAGAAGGTTAGCTATGATCATTCCTGTTTCTCAGAACCTTATTTGCCACAAAGAAGTTGCACAGCTAATCAGTGGTGGAGACCCAGACAGCCTGGTTGCAATTTCTTAACCACATGGAACGCTGGGTGAAAAGAGGAAACCAATCAACATGTACTGACTCTCAGCACTATGCAGAAGTGAATCTTGAAGTGGGCGACGAAGGAAAGCCTGTGAACCCTAAACGTGAGAGTCAGACAAACCTGGGTCTGATTCTCCCAAATCCAAAGTGTAATTTGCCTAAAGCTCCTGGCTTCAGTTCCCTCTCTCACCAGGTTATTCCAAGGGTGAAGAGAGAACCTGGATGGCGAATGTGGCCCTTGTCCTAACTGTTACTGTGAACCAAAAGGGTAAGAGGAACAGAATCAAGGATTTATCCACCGTGATTCTTTGTCAAGTTGCCCCAAACCGTGGCTCAAGCAGGTCCAGACTGAACGCTTTGCTGGCAAGAATCATACATACTTCCTCCGTCCTCGTGTTCGGCCACCTACCTGGCCCCACATTTCCCCTCCGCGGTGCAGAGCCGCAGGCCCCGGCTCCCAGACGGGCTGACCATAGGGATGCCCTGGTCCAGCCGTGCGCACTGGGGCGCGCGGGGATCCTTCCCACCGACGCCCGCAGCGGAGCCGGAAATCTCCACCGAAAAGAAAACCAGCCTGGTGTGCTGCTTTGGGACTCTGGATCCCACTCTACCTCTAAAGTTTTGGATCTCCTTTTCCTCCCAGACCACCACTAAAAAGAAAACTGTCGTTGTTCCCTTTTCGGCCAAACTTCCTCCCTGGAGCGTCTCTCACAGCTCTGCGCTCCCGCCGCAGCTGGGACCGCGGGGCACGAAACCCAGCAGGGAGAAGTGGCTGGGCGGCCTGGGTTCCCGTCGGGGAGGCACCGCCGAGCCGCGCCCGCGCACAGCAGGGAGGGAAGGATGCCCAGCGGGCAGCGCCGGCCGGGGCGGCTCCTCGCGTCCCGCCCAGAGCCGAGACCAGAGACCCGCGGCCCGCAGGTCCCGGGAGCCGCTTACCTGACGGCGGCCGCTTCCTGCTCAGCCGGCTCACGGCGCGGTTAAACATCGCCGCGGGCGCCCGGGGAGGAAGGAGGCGCAGCCCGGAGGCGCGGCGGCTGAGCCAGCGCAAGGCGAGGAGGAGGAGGAGGGTGAGGAGGAGGAGTCCGCTCAGCACCGCCCCAGCGCGCCCGGCCCGCCGGCCGTCCTCCTCTCGGCGAGGTGCCGCGTGGCGCCCTCCGTGCGCCCTCCCGCCCGCTCGCGTAGGGGCTCTGGGTCCCGCCCGGGAACCGGGGCGGGGCGGGGCGGCCCCAGGTGACCCCTCCAGACCCGCGCCGGCGGTTGGGAGCATGCGGCGGAGCCGAGATGCTGCCTGTTTCCAAGTCCTGCGTCCGTCCGGGTCTCCCGCCCTCTCCTGAGCACAGCCAGGAGAAGCTGGCGCGGCGCCACGGGCCCACTGCGCTGCGGGACTGTGGCAGGCCGAGGTCACTTCCCGATCGCGGCTTACCCAGGCCTCGCGCGGCTGTGGAGTCCGTACCGGCGCGGCTCGAGGCCTGTGCCTCTCCACCGCGGGGATCCAGACGCCCGAGCGCCAGGACCGCCGCCCCCGGGACTTGGTGGGCGCCGGCCTTCCCAGCCGCGAGCGCGGGTGGGGCGTCATCAGGCCGAGGGACCGCGAGGGCCGAACGGAGCCGCCGCGGGTGGGCGCCTTTTCTCTGGCCGCGGCGCGCGGGCGCCAGAAGGCAGGCGCCTGCTGCCGTTGGCCTGAGGATCCAGGGGCGGACCTCGAGGAATTCCGCAGGAATGCCTGGGGTTCAGCGCGGGCCAGCTCTGCCCTGCACGCCCGCGCGCCTCGGGCATAGCTCTAACTTTGGGTACACTTTGGTACAGTCTCGGGAGGGGTCTTTCCGCTCAACCACCAGAATCCCTGAGGTTTCCTCGCTGGGCTCTTGACTGGTTTCTCCGGTCCCCCGTCAGTCACCTGTTCAGCGCCGCACTCCAAGTTCTTCTATTTTCTCATTTCTTCTTCCAAACAGCGGGAGGAGGGGGGTGCAGGGAGCATTAGCTCCATTTTCTTGAACATTAGTGGGTTTTTTGTTTTGTTTTGTTTTGTTTTTTTGGTACCGGGAATTGAACTCGGGAATTGAACTCAGGATCTTCGCTTGCCAGGCAGGCGCTTGTGCCGCTGAGCTACATCCCCGCCCTCGAACATTTGGTTTGCAAAGAATTGTCTTTTTGGCTAATTTTATTTTTCTCCTTGTGTGTCTAGCTTTGTCTCTAAATTGGTCTTTATTTTTAGCTGTACTAATTGTTATTTTTCTAAACCGCTCCCCAATCGCCCCCTCATTCTTTTGCAGTATTTTCACTAGTTGGCACTTTCTTTTATGTCTTCTATTCTGAGCCTCCTGGTCTGCTGGTTTTCCCTCTCTCCCGTCTGCCTACCCCAGTCCAGTTCTACCCTACCTCCAGCCCTTTGTGGTTGTTTCTTACGTCCCTTTCCTTCCTCGCTCGAGTACTGTCTGGCTCTGCTACCTCAGCGTATCGCCAGCCCCCTAAGTTTTCCGGGGTTTCTGTTGCAACTCAGAGACCATGGAGTGGTGAACAGGGCTAGAACCTAGCTGAGAAGTTGCCCTTCAGAAACTCTTGTGTTATCCACGGGCTCCAGGGCAAGCTCCATCCATTGAAATAATACTTAAACTATAACCAGAGCTCTTGTAAAAGGAAGATTTTAAAAGCTGGCTCATCTAAATGAGACCACTGCTTCTTACAATAGCAGACTTTGTGCAGCACCACCCCTTGCCTCCGGCACCCGGAAAACGTCCACAGAGACCAACCGCAAGTAATCCTACCACGGGGAAGAAGAGGATCAGCACACAGGGGCAGGGGAAGAAGAGGATCAGCACACAGGGGCAGGGGAAGAAGAGGATCAGCACACAGGGGCAGGAAGTAGACACGCGGCCAAAGGCTATCTCAGTTGTCAGGTCCACTCTGCCGTGTCCTCAGCCCTAGTGTGGACCCCAACGTGCTTGTGGTTACCTCTTGAGCTAAGAATCCCAGGCCTTTCCCAAGTAACGGGAAAATTTAACGGCTTCAAGTCACTTTCACCGTCTTGCTAGCATATCAGATAATAAGAACAAAAAGAAGGACCATCCTCATGATATTGCCACCAACACCTGTTTTAAGTGTCTAAAGATCCAAAGCCGGGTTTGTAGCCTCATCGCTGCCCAAGCTCACTAGCCACACTCACACACTGAAGTTCTGCCCACGGTCTGCATTTGACTGAAGGTCCTCGGCACCCACAAGCACCACTCCTCCAAGTGCACCCCTCTCCGTGCCCAGCTCAATCAAGCCTACACTAACAATGACAGCCAATTCAGGCAAAAAGACATGTTGCTTAGTCTCCTTTCTCCCCCTGCTGGTCCCACCTTCGTTTTACCAAGTTTCCAGTCAGGCAAAAAAAAAAAAAAAAAAAAAAAAAAGCAAGCTCTGGAGGACTTCCAGAGAAGCAGAATTTCAAAGGGATTCTTTACCCTAGAGGTCAAAATGCTTTATTCTGCTCAGAAGCTTTGCAGAATTGGTGGGAAGTTGTCATTATATTTTAACATGTCTTTTATGACCGGAATATATACAGTAAGACTATCCTAGACAATTTGAGGCAGAACCAGTAAGGAAAAGAAGTAAATCATAAGTGCTTACAGAGACCTAGGTACCTACCAATCCTGACCATGCAGCAGACCACCTGTGTGTCCTTAGGCAATTACAACCGCATGGGATGGAACAATGGAAGGATGACACCTACATTCCAAGGGTGTGGTATACAACGGCGATAAACAAAAATGTATCTGGCACGGTGCCCAGCACATGTATGTGCACAAAAATGTACTCTCCCCCTGTAAGGCTGCTTTGGTGAATAATAAACTTTAACCTACACACTGCCACAGTGAATTTTTTTTAATTATAGGAAGTTGGCAGGGCAGCAACAGTGTGATGGTCACAGTGAAAAATGGAAGAAAATTGCTATAACCTAACTTGGCAATCTATAAGAGACTTCAAAATATTTGTGCCCATTCACCTACTGAATAATTCTACAATTGGTGACTTGTGCCAAGGAAAGAATAAGCAATGCAAAGATTTATATGTATGATAGTACTGTACTTCTTGTCTGTGTTAGTCATACTAGCTAAAAATGCCCCTTAAGAGTTATAGCATGCGCCGAAGATGGAATAGTTACTAATACAAAGACCAGGTGAAAACTATTTGGTAATGCATGACCATGCTTGCGAACAAAACTTTCAAATAAGGAAACACAACAGAGACATTTGTCAGTGAAGGTAAAATAGAAAATATAGTACATTTATGAATATAATTATGAGTGATTTAAATTTTTATTCTTGTATTTTCTTGTTTTTTTGTGTTTTTTTGAGACAGGTTCTCACTATGCAGTTCTGACTGGCCTTGAACTCACTATGTAGCCCAGGCTGGTTTTAAACTCACAGTGGTCCTCCAGACCCAGTCTCCTGAACGCCCAGCGTGTTTTTCTGCTCTGTAAAATGGCTGCAGGGTATAAGATTTTAGTGGGCGTAGGTATTCAGCCACTGAAACCTGAAATCTCCACCAGGTTTAATGCTACAAATGTGTGAGCCCTCATTTTTACATTAGTTTTGCTTTCTTAAAACTCTTTTTTAACTTCCCATGGAAGGGGTCTTTCCCATCTTTGATCTCTCTTGCACTTCTAGTCACACATTCCTGGCATATCACAGCTGGAGGAATCCTGGAAGAGCAGCAACTTACGCTCCAGACCAGGAAACAGGCAGACAGCAGCTAAGCCTGAATGTGGCTACTTTTAGCTAACGTGATAGCTATTTTCCTGCCTACTGGGCAGGAGGTCTCTGCAATAGCACCTTCTCCCTCATGCCATGTGGTATTCACGACAAGGTACATGAAGAGGAAACCTGGTATGTAAGCTTAAATTTCTAATTAGGATTTTCAGTCAAAAGAGGCAGATTACAGGCTAGGGATATAGTTTAATAGTTAGAATGCTTGCCTAGCATGCATGAGGCCTGGAAGTCAATGCCCAGTACTCCTCTACCCTGCTTCCAAAAAGTCAGATTAATTCTAACAATCTGTATTTTTCCAATCTCAACACAAAAACAATTACCCAGACGGGTGCAGGACATGCACCAGTAATCCTAGCTTTTCAGGAAGCTGAGATAGGAGGATCACACATGAGTTTTGAGTTTAAGAGCAGACAGGGCAATGCAGTGAAACCCTGTCGCAGGAAGTCGGAGCGGGGGTAAAGAGTCAAATCTGGTGTGGCAGCTCATGCCTGTTATTCCAGCACTCTGGGAGGTGAAGGCAGGAGGATCCAAGTTCAAGCCTAGCCTGGGCAAATTAGCCACTTAGTGAGACTCAATCTCAAAGTTAAAAAATACAAAAAGTGCTAGGGGTGCAACACAGTGTGAGGGTCATGAGTTCAATCCCTGCTATGGAAACAAAAACTTAGCCACAAAAAGAGGAGGGGCCAGCTGGCACATTTCTATAATCCTAACAGAGGCAGGAGGATTCAAAAGTTTGAGACCAGCTTGGGCAATTTAGCAATGAAAGAATAAAAAGGGTTAGGGATATAGCTCAGTGGTAAAGTGCTCCTGGATTCCATCCCCAGTACTTTAAAAAAAATCATCAGTATATTGCTGGGCATGGTGGCACACAGCTATGACCCAGTACTTTGGAGACTGAGGCAGGAGGATCATGAGTTAGAGACCAGCCCACGCAACAGTGAGTTCCAGGCCAGCCTGGGCTGCATAGTGAGACCTTGTCTAGGAGTTTGGGTGGGTGAAGAATGTTAAGCTATATAGGAGTAAATTTCTGAAGAAACAGCTAAAAAAAATATATATATATATAAAAGTAGCATGTGAGGAAGAAGCCTGGGAGAGGATGCTGAAGGGAGTAGTTCTTCCAAGACTTTCAGTGCTATTTGACTTTGGTTATGGTGTTGTCGTTTAGTTTTTGAGGCAGGGAACAGCTGTGTGGTCTAACCGAGCCTTGAATTGTAGCCCAGGCTGATCTTGAACTTGTGATCCTCCTGTCTCAGCCTCCTGAGTTCTGGGATTAGGGGCATTCAGCACCATAGCAGTTAGTTTGAATTTTTAAACTATTATGCATGTGTATATCATTTTATTGAAAATTAAAGTTAAAAGTCCTAGTAATCAGCACTTGTGCATTCCATAAGAAAAGAGGGAAAACTTGGTTGATATCACTAATAATAGCAATAGCTAAATCTCAGTGAGTACTTACTAGGTGATTGGCACTATTCTAGTACTACTCTGAATACTCCTCGTGTAAAAACAGCGCCTTTGGAAGGGTCTGGACGGTCACCATTCACTGCCTCTGACGGAGCTGGAGCCAACTGCAAGTCAGACTGTGCCTCCCTTGTGGGCTGAAAGGCGTATTTTGCACGTGTTCCTTCAGCTCTTGCTAAACCTTGTGACACGGGAATTCTCAGAGGTAGAGAAAGCAGAAGAGAGGTCAGAACTGCTCAGTGCCACAGGTACAGACACTGAAAGCAGGCCTAAAGCTCACATCTTTTGGCTCCTAGTGACAACTCTGCACAGTTCTTTACACAACTGCCCCACATTCATGAACAGATGCTTACTGACTGATTGACTGATTGATTGCAATGGTGGGAGCTGAACCCAGGGCCTGGTGGGTATTCTCTACCACGAAACTACATGCCTAGACCAGAATGCTTCTTATTGAAAAACCTTCTTATTGAAAAACGTTCAGATATCTGCGTTGTAACATGCCATTTTTACATGCTAAAGGAAAAGGGTCTGGGATTTGTAAGAATTGTTTTGTTGTTTGTTTTTGGAGATAGGGCTTCACTATGTAGTTCAGGCTGCTCTTGAACTTACTACATAGCCTAGGCTGGCCTCAAATGCATGATGATCCTCCTGCTTTAGCCTCCCGAGTGCTGGGATTACAGGTACACCCACCCACCATGCCTGGGTCTTCTTAGAATTATTATCTAGTGTTTCCTTCAAATGTAGATGCTGAAATGTTCTCTGAAAAGTAGACGAGAGAAAGAGACAGACAGACAGACAGAGACAGAGAGAGAGAGACAGAGAGAGAGAGAAGGTATTGTTGTACATGAACATTCACACATTCATGCATACATACACACAGAGGTGGCCATAACTACAATGCTCTGGTCTTTTATTGTTTTACTGCCATGAACATCTCTCAGACATACTATCCAGCAATGTGACCTCTTAGCCACAGCTAAGCCAAGTGGGGAGGACCACTGCTCAGGGCTTCTCAAAAACTCCTTGGGAATGTTACACTCTTTTGGGTATTTCTAGAACAGTATTTTGTGGACCTGCTTTTTAGAAGTTCCCAAAAGCTATTTGGTTAAAATTGCACAATGAGGTGGGTGGTTAACAGAGATAGAGGCACAGCTAAGCTAGGCAATGTATGATACTGTGTGCCGTGACCACAATGAAAAATGACTGCAGAAGAACTGGCACTGAGGAAGAGGGCTACAGGTGACCATTTAACAGAAGCAGGCATTTCCCATTTTGGGTATCTGTCATAATTAAGAGACCCACTTTATGAAAGTCTTAAATTTCATTACAAAAGTCTATAGCTATCATATACTTATACATATTCCTACTTTTTGAATTCAAATTTTTTAGTTTTTTTTTACCTTAACCCATTCCTTTACATTTCTCTGATATAGAAAACTATGAAAGTGCTTGATGATTTTTATTAAACTTGTGTGGTTACTCATCTATGCTCGTAAACTAAAAATGCTTAGCAACTTTTAAATAATGTATTGTGAAATAGAAAATGTTCAAATGCTAAGGAGAAATAGGGATGGGGAGACAAAGGAAGGGAAAAGAAAAAATGAGAAAAGGGAAAAAATGGAAATAAAGCTTTTTGTAAATAAGGAGGGGAAGAGGGGTTGAAGGGAGGGTAGGGGAATGGGAAAGAAAAAAGAATCAAGTTATGTCATGTACAGATACAAATTGCCTATAATGAATATGAACATTATGTATACCTAAATGTACCAATGAACTTAAAAGAGAAAACCCTTTAATTTCATAAAATTCATCTGAGAAAGTTACAATCTTCAAAATAGACTATCCAGTAGCATATTCTCATATATGACTTCCAAATACTTTTTGATCAACCACCAAATTTCAACTAAAAGCTGTTTTACAGGTGACTACAGAAATTATCTCAAGAAGTCAGGAAATGTGAGAAAATCATCAGATAAAAATTAGGGGACTGCAAATCATGTTGTTCTTGCTTAAAATTTTATCCTACCAGAAACTGTCCTGAATCACTAATTTCCTTGATATATATTGGCTAAGTTCTCAGGTAATATACTTTGGCTCACCATTTTATGAGTTTTTTCTGTACCGGGAACTGAACTCAGAACCTTGTGCTTGTCAGGCAGGTGCTTGTGCCACTGAGATACATCCCCGGCTTGGCTATTTTAATATTTTTATCAGGTATTAAAGTAGTATGTGTATTGTTAGTGACTCAAAGAATTTTATAACCTAAAAAAAATTGCAATGATGTACAAAACCATAATTCAGATTTTGGAGATACTTAGAAGTGGAAATAAATGCATGTGCGGATGTTTATGACATGTACATATGCACACATATGCATATTTAAATGAATTTGTAAGTAAACTGACAGTGAGGGTTGCTGTTACAACAGCTAGATAACCGCATTTTAGAGACCATCTGCACAGCCTATATCTCAAAAGAATGGGCATTAATTCCACAAAGATACTTAGCAATTCACAAATCCAAAAGTTTTAAGCCCAAAGGTCGTTCCTCAAGTTCTGTTTGTAAGGACAAAAATAATACATATTTCTGGTTATTGTAATCATTAGGTGATCTCCATTGGTAAACACGGGAGACTCCTTTTATTGTGCTAGTTTTTTTTTTTTTTTTTTTGAGTCTCGCCCAGTAGTTTAGTTGGGTCTTCAACACTACGTAGCCCAAGCTGGCAAATTCTCTGTGATTCTCCTCTCTCAACTTCCCCAGGGCTGGGATACATGCATGTGCCACTACGTGCATCGATACTCAGTACTACATGCTTCCAGGCAAAAGTATCAAAATACTTGCTTTAATAACTGTGAACCCCACAGATTTACATAAGCTATCATGTGCCATTTTGGGTGCTGCCCATGTTTTGAAGGGATGTATAGATACAGGCAAAGGCTGTTGCCAGGCATTACCTACAAGTTGAAAATAATCTTCTCAGCAGAGGCCATCTCTTCTCAGGAACCTACCCTCAAGAGTCACAGGGGGTTTCCTACTCTTAATATAAACAGCAGTAAATTTTTTGAGGGCTCACATACCACTCTTTGACTTTATGCACTGCATGGATATGGGGCAGCCCAGGAGTAAAACTAGTAACTATTGTATTTTGCAGGTGTTTAGAAGCTAATACTACCAAGGTTACTGAAGTGTTTTATTTCTTTATGTCTAATATTTTATGCCATTAGATTAGAAAGGCCAGTAGGTTAAACTTTTCTTAAAGCAATTTGAGGCAAACTGATGATTAGCTGAGAATTCATCTATTTTCTAAAGTAAGTTGTTATACAAAACAAACACCTGATTAGGCAAAAATGTAGAAGTGTACTGGTTCTGAAAAATGTACTGGTTAAAGGACAGTCACTTATCAAGGAGCTGAATAAATGTGCAGACTCCAATTCTGCTAGAGAGAAAATGAGAATTTGGAAGGCAGTGATGTATCTGAGAGGAAAATAATCATAATATGTAGGTCCACATATAGTAATGGTTGTTTATTGTTTTTTAAATGTCATCTATAAAATTACAAAATTATGTATACTTGTGGTAAAAAGCAAAACATAAAATTCATCTTAAGTGTACAACTCAGTAGTTGAAGTACATTCACACTGTACAATAGTTCTACAGAAAATTTCATCTTGCAAATCTCAAACTCTACCCATTAAACAGCTCTCCTTTTCACCCTCCCTTTAGATCCCCGTATCTATGAATTTGACTGTTTAAATGAGTTTGTAAGTGGGATCACAGTCCTTATCTTTTCGTGATGTATATTACGAGGCATAACATCTTCAGGGTTCTTCCATGTCATACCACGTGTCAGAATGTAATTTCTTTTTAAGGCTGAAGAATATGCCATAATAAACACTACATTTTATTCATTCATTCGTCTGTGGAGGAACATTTGGTTTCCACCTTCTTGGCTACTGTGTAAAGCAGACGTGATAACTGCTACACTATGGAACCGTGCTTCTTGGCTATTGTGAATAGCTCTGCTCTATACAAAAGGATGTAACTGTATCTTTAAGGATCTGCTTTTTTGGTGGGTGGTGGTGGTTGAGATACTGAACCTGGAGATTCCCATGTGCCAGGCAGGTGCTCTACCACTAAACCACATCTCCAGCCCTGATTCTTTCTGATACATAACCTGAGATGGCTTGCTGAATCAGTTGTTTTTACTGGGGATTAAACTCAGAGCTAGTGGATGCTAGGCAAGCCTTCAACCCCTGAACTACATTCCCCAGACCTTTTTGGTTTGTTTTTTGAAACGGTCTTGCTGTATAGTTCAGGCTGCCCTTGAACTAACTATACAGCCTAGGCTGGTCTCGAGCTTGTGGTCTCAAACTCCTGCTTCAGCCTCCAGAAAGCTGATATTAAAGACATGCTCTACCACCCCTGGCTCTCAGGACTTTTTCTTAAATTTTGAGACAAGGTCTTGCTGATTTGCTCAACATAACCTCAAACTTTTGATCCTCCTGCCTCAGCTTCCCATGTAGCTAAGATTTGTACAGGAGTAGACCACTGTACCCAGCTGGAAATTCTACTCAATTTCTCAATGTTTCATACTGTTTTCCATAGTGGTAACATGTTACATTCTACCAAGAGTTCAAAAAGGTTCCAATCTTTCCACATTCTTGCCAATGTTTACTTTTTGATTAAAACAACTGTATACATTTTCTATCCACAGTCCAGTTTTCAGTTTAAGGTAAATTACTGAAAACGGGCTTTATGCTAGGGGTAATGGCACATGACAGAGGCAATGTTGGTTCCAAGTGTTAGAAGATTTCATGCTTTTAAAAAATTAATGCAACTATCATATAATTATTTTGTTGTTTCCAGTACTGAGGATTGAACCCAGGACCTTCACACTAAGCTTTTCCTTAGACCTTTTTAAAATTTTGAGTGTCTTGCTAAGTCATTAAGTTGCCCAAGCTGGGTTTGATACTCCTGCCTCAGGCTCCCAAGAGCAGTGGGATTTCAGGCATGCACCATCACACCCAGCTTATCATTTTTAAAATTTATTAAGCAAGATACAGAACAGCATGTATAACATGCTATCATTTCTAGCAAGAAGGAGTGTTTATATAAAACTCTGGAAAAATACAAGATGCTAGTAACATTGGTGTCTTTTTTGTGGGAACTAGACGGCTATGGAAAAAATGAAATGTATTTTTTAGTAACTTTTAAATTGTGTTTAGAAATTACCTGTACGATAGTTAAATAGATCCCGGAAAAGTCTGGAAGGTTAAACACTTAAGTAAGATACCAGGACAATTAAAATGGAAACAAAACAAAAACCAACCCTCTACAATCTAGTGTTGTACACGACAGTAATGAATGGAATTTTCACACCACATGAGAGCATAAACTGACAAAACCAGTCTCCAAAATTGCTAGGCAGCACCCTCTGAAACTGACTAGACACACATCCTACAACTCAGAATTCCACTCCCAGATATAGTCAACAGAATGTTACACACTGTTCTTGCAAAGACACATAAAAATTCCCAACAGTGCTACATGTAACAGCTTCTAAACAAAAAATCAAGCACACAACTGAAAGAGTGGATAAATAATACATTCACTTAACACATTGTAACATTGTGAAACTTAGCTACATAGGTGGAGACTCATGGTATTAAATAGGCCACATACGAAAGAATACACACTAATTCCGCTTAACTAAAAGACAGGCAAATTAATCCACAGTCATGTTAAGCCAGGCTAGTGGTTTATCTTGGGAAGAGTGGAGGTTAGAGACTAGGAGGCTTCTGGGGTCCCGCCAGGATTGTGTCCAGACCTAGGAATTTAACATCTGCATGAATATACTCACTTTTCCAGGATAATATGGTCTTTTCTAGTATTTTTAAATTAGAAAACATTAAGTGCTTTATAAGAATATACTGAAGGCTGGGATTGTGGGTCAGTATTAATAGCATTTGCCTACAATGCTTAAAGCCCTGAGTTCAATCCCCAGCATTAAAAAAGAAAAAAAAATCCTTTTTATTTGGCAGCACAACTAGAGTTACAGCATATATTAAAGACCCAAAGACTTGAAAGTCTTCAATAAACATTTATCCTTCATGACAGAACAAATCCAATTTTAAATAACCCGCTACTTTAAATGTGCTTTCACATGAGGTAAAGAACAATACTGTTAAATTACCTATCGTTCCCTAGAATTTCTACAAGTCTTTCCTAACTTCTCTTAAACATCAGTCTCTTAGTTCTCACAATTAAGAAATGTCCTCCTATGCTAGTTTATCAGTAAGATGCTGAAGCACATGCTGACTTCAGATGTCTATGATATGTCACTTTAAGAATTTCAGCTGTCACTTCTCATGGCTAGTCCCATTGTCTGTTAGAAGTCTCCTGTCTAGAAACTCAATTCTGCTGTGCTGGCAACCCCTCCTCCTAAAAGCATCCCTACCCCCAAGCCATCTGGCTCCATGGCCCTGGGTCAGTCTTGTGTTACACAGGGGCAGTTATGACTTCTAACTGGTATATCCAGGTACTCCCACTGGGAGTGCATTGTAACTACACTTCAAACATGTCTGGCAAACTACAACAGTGGTCAGAGATCTTTAAAACACACACACACCACACACCCCTAGCAGTTTTTGTAGTGCTGTTTTTTGTGACCAAGGCTAATACAGGGTTTTCCTAATAGGAAGAGGAACCCAGGCTCATTAATCTTACTTCAGACCACCTTCACCCACCCACAACTGTGGAATCCCATGATCTGCATTTTAGTAAGTACACAGTTGATCCTGATTAAGTCCTACTCTAAGAGAATAGCAGGTGGGGTTTTAGTTTCAAGAGAGTGACTAAAATACATGCCTACTTTCACTTCCTCAATCACGGTCATGTATCAACATTTACTAAACATCCATGACGTATATACCAAGCACTACTGCAGGCCCTAATATTGTTGTTAGAAAGAGACACACACAAAATAGTACCTGCTCCCTTGGAGCTCACATTCTAGTGGAGGAACCCTACTGACACAGCCAAAGAACAAAAACAGCAAAGCAACCAGATAATAAAATGAGTTATCCTGCTAAAAAGTAAAATATATCCTGGGGTATAATAAATTAAATGTGAATTTTAAAGGATCTCCTAATTCAATCATTTTACCATACATGCTCAAAGAGTTATTTTAGAACAGTAATTTTTGCTCAACATTCTAATATACACGTAGAATACACATTATTAAATGAAAATACTTACGTTGAAAAGAAACTAGCAGGACAAAATTATTTCTAATATTTTATTCTCAGTAAGTCTTAGTATTCTTGACGTTTGTTTTGGTTTTTTTTGGTACCAGGAATCTGACTCAGAACCTTGTGCTTGCCAGGCCATGTGTATAGTCTTAAACCAATTAACATACTGCACATCAACACCCAAACCAATTATCCATGCTTTACTACACAGGTTGTCAAAGCCCATGTCCACGTTCTCATGAATCAGGACTTTCTCCTCCTTCAGTACCCTAGTCACCATTCTCCCAATTTGAATCTTTGTTAAACAAGATACAAAGCATGAGCTACGCCATATGATAAAATATAAGTAGCTAAAGGAAGTTAGCTAAAAATGATTTTTTCAAGTTTACTCCTTTTAAAAGGGAAGCAAATTAAGATTAAATGGAGATTAATTTTTTTAACTTATACATTAACTTAACCTTGTGAAGCAAAAAACAATCATATAAACCACATATGGCACAATTCAACTCACAACTCTTTACCAGTCACCTAAATGTGAAAATCTGGCATGTATACATCAATTCTCAGAAGTGTACAGCTGGATGTGGTTACATTTTTATGCCCAGTTGCCCAGATGATTTTGGACTTTTATTGGTATACCCAAGCCTAATGAAGAAAGATAAAAGGAAAAAAAAACCCACAGTTGGATAAGTCATAATTTTCTATGACAAAATATGCTTTACCTTAAAAATTCCACAACTGTACAGCACCATTTGATAACTAGGTTTTTATCAGTTCACAAGAATGAAGGAGTCAAGAGGTCCACAAGCTGAGCCCAGTTGCAAGCTCAACAACCGGACACTCGAATCAGGAGAAATTATTTTTCTAGCATGTGATTTGGCCCCTGGCTTTCCTTGAGCAGCAATCCAAAAAGTGTATCAGTTTTATTTTGTACACTTTTCAAGATGACTTCAAGACATTAAATATGGGTCAAAGTAGGAGGATCCCAGGAGTGTAAAGCCAGTCTAGGCAATTTAGTGGGACCTTGTCTCTTGAAAACAGGCTGGGGATATGGGAGGGTACTGAGAAGGTGGTAAAGCATACTTTGTATGCACAAGGCCTTAGGTTTGATCGCCAGTACCAAAAGGAAAAAAAAAAGACAAATATAGACCATTTTTCCAGAAGAAACTCAAATAATCGTTAATGGATTAAAAAGAAGTATTTGGGGTCATGCTGTTAGCTCTAGCTACTCAGGAGCTGAGGCAGGAGGATCACTTGAGCCCCACAGCAGTTCAAGGCCAAGCTAGGCAACACAGCAAAATCAGATCTCACAATCCAAGAAATAAATTCAACTAATTGGAAAGGTTAGCACATATATAGGAATTGAGTTGGAACATTTAGGAAATCATTGACTGGATATGTGCCTTTTGTCAACTGTTACCCTGATATTTTTTTTAAACTTCAAAGCATTATCTCTCCCATATAAAAGCCCAAAGTTCTACTGAAGGGTCACTTACTATTACTGCCTTTTCCCCGTAAGGTAAAATATACAATTCTCTGGCCCCTATTTCCTAAAGTGAACTTTTTCACATTCTTACCCTAAAAGAGGTATTTAAACAAAGTACCTTAAGAACTGTAGTAACTAGCCTATCTACATCATTTTTTAGAATAAGACCAACTTCAATAAAAAAATGGGAGCCAAGGCTTCCTATCAATATGGCATTTGAACACACTAACTTTCCACAACTTGGAACAAAATTTTAAAGTCGTAATTATTTGCATTATTTCCTTAAAAACCAAATAAATGACTAACTTGTATTAATAAAATTACAAAAATCTAAAATATCTTATTACCAAATATAGCTGGATATGCACCCTCAGTTGGACTATTTAAGTGAAAGACTAGTATAAAAGGCTAAAACAAGTATTTTCGTCTACTACACATTAAAAACATAAAGTTAATACTTACACAAATGATAGAAGTATAAGCCCACATGCGGGGAGATTTAATCTGGCCATCCTGCCTTCAGAAGTGTCATGTATTTCTCTGTTTCGGTACTGGGGGTTGAATCCAGGGTCTCACGCTTGCTTGGACAAGTGCGACCACTGAGCTATATATCCAGCCCTTTACTATCCTTTTGTCAAGTTTTATCCATAGATATTAACAAAGATCAATGTAGACATGGTAAAACAGAAATTTCTGTATCTGTACACTCCAAGTTCATGAGATTTTACTATGATCTTCAACAAAACATGTATTTTTAGAAGGATGCAAGTTTCTATTCCTCCATATCGAGATTCAATTTTAACTAAAAAAGGCTAATAATGGACATTTAACATTTACACAGAACAGAGAAATAAGTCCCAAGTATGTATGTATTCCCCATACTTTACTGATAAAACAGAACTGCTTATTTTATGGTATATGGAAGAACAACTATGTAATAAAAGACAATAAGAAAAGCCACTTATCATAGAGTTTAGTCTTTATTGAAAGACTTCAACTGTGGTTTACAGCTTTGGCTTTAATTGGCCTCTCACTGCCAGCAGGCATAAAAATCAGGTAGGAATGGCATGGGGAAAATACTAGTAGAAATGATTTGAGCCAAGAAAATGGCAGGCAGAAACACATCATCAAAATAAATCTCAAAATAATTACTAAATAAAAAATCTCCTTGCATGCCGAAGAATCTCTGCTGTTTAAAATGAACATGGGAAAGAAAAGTCAATGACTCTTAGGCTTATATTGAATCAAGATAGCACAGACTTTCAATCTGTATTATAAAATCGCCTGAGTCTATTTTAGCCTGATAGTCATTATTTTCTAAATGGTGCATTTCATTTGGATGAATAGCTTTCTATTTTGAAACTGTTTAACATGAAATAACTTCAACTGATCATGAAATCTTGCTCTTATCCAGATTAAGACAAAGGACACTTTAGTCACATATTTACTATGGCAATATAACTAGCCTGGATAATTTTGTTAAATTATATAATATACAACTAGGAAACACTACAGTTGTATTTTGCTGTTATCTCAATAAGCCACTTAATTTATTGGCAGAGCAAAGAAAGGCAAACTAAAAATTTAATAGGTTTTTATGAAAAGTCTAGTTCTTCACATTTCAAAAATATTCATGAAAATTTAAACTCAGGAACATAATATAATTTCTTGACTGTTTTTCCTATAAAATATAAAGTAACTTTTCAAAAAAGTTCTCCAAATAGTGTGCACAAGAGAAATAAGGTAAAGGTATAATAAAAGGTGCAGCGATTACTGTGGTTCAAAACTAATGTGCCATAAAAAATCTGGCTTAAAGTTGAACTTCTGGACTTTCAACTTTTATGAATATATTTGTCTGAATTTCTAAATGGGGCTAAGACATTATATGATCATCAATATATAAAACAATCCTTTTAAAGTTAATTGTAAGACTTCAAAGGTTTAAAAAATGGCCATTTGAAGATCCCAGCTGCACCTTAGCCGTAAATTACGGTTTCTCACTTTGGTGCTCAGGCCAACTTTCTGAATACATTGCCAGAACATGTGCACCCCCTAGCTGTCACAATTTAAATACAGAGAATTTTATCTATTTTACATTATTATTTTTTATAAATTTGAGGCAGATTTTATCCTGAAAAATACCTCGGAAGCAAACCTCAATCTTCTGCATTTTCCCAACTCATTTACAAACGGCGCACAGACAGCTCAAGTCTCTATTTAGGGTCATCATCCCATGCACATATCCCACAGGAAAAAAAAATTAAAAGTCACAACTTCGTGTACTATTTAAACTGAACATCCAATTATAAACTGGTACATCACACTGTCTAAATAAGATGTTTTAGCAATCTTGTTAAAAAAATTCTTGGGCAAAATATATTTAATTTTTAAAAACACCCTAAAATTTTTTAAAAACACTTGTGCTATACAACTCATAGCAGCTTTGAAAACGACTTATAAGGTTTTAATCAAGGAATTTATATACCTAATAATGCAAAACAAAAAAAAAAGGGAAAACAATCTAATGACATTTTAGAATGTACTAAGATTTGTATGAAATTAAAATTAAGGCTTTTACTGTATAGGATTTGTGTCATTTTAATTTTACATAGCCAACCTTGGAAATGTCAGTCTTCAAACATCCTCATCAACCCACTGCATTCAATGCAATGGAGTGTGTTAAGTGTTATTTCAAATAATTACATTGCTGCTACTTCTATGTTGAAGCATGCTTTTTAAACACTGTAGTTATTCAGTATTTACAATGTATATCATTTGAACTTCATGTAAAAGCACAAGTATGACTGTCTGACTTTGTGATACAAACACCATACTTGGAATCTTCCCCAGTGAAATGTAATATACTACATTTTTCATAACCCAACACTTTCAAAGTTTTAAAAATATGTCTTAAATGTGGACCACCATTTGCTCAAGTAACTCTGACAACACTGTTCCTTATTTGGGTTGCAAAATTTCAGTCTGGTCTGGTTTCAGCTTCTTTAGACACAGAGAAAGTAAATTTTCCTCCAAAGCGATTCCAAAATCATGCATTTCTTCTGAATATCGTACTTTTTCTGCTGACTTCAAATGTGGTCCACCTCAGGGGAGGGAAGGGGAGTATCAGGGTTCAGGTGAATTTATGTGATTCCCAGTTTTTCATGATTCTCCCTTTTTTGCTCTTTTAAAAACACAGTGAGTTAAAATACTGAACATCAAGATAAAAATGGAATAGTATCTAAGAATCAAAACGTATTACCCATTTTTCCTATTATATCAAAATTTGTAGTCAGAATTGTCTTTATTGACTTTATTTTAGTTTTTGTACACAAAGAAAAATCATGTTCATATCCATCATGAACAAAAACTTAAAAAGGCAGAACTAGAAGACATGTGTCCTTCACCCAAGCAAAGCTGTGCTAAAGGTTCCAAACATTTCAATTTTTAAAATAAATATTTTCATTTTCCGATGTCTATGTTCATGTCTTCAGAGTGTCACAGGAAATTGAAGCCTATCATCAATTACAATTTTATTTAGAGTCCCAGCTCACTGTGTTTGGTAACTTGCCATACCATATCCAGCTTGGTTAGGAGGAGGTATTACAGGGGGAGGAGCTTGTCCTTGGGGAGGCTGAGCACCAAATCCACCCATCCAAGCAGCAGAAGGTGATTGACTTTGAAGAAAAAAAAAGAATCTTCAGCAAATACAAGAAGAAAAAAAATCATCTATACATGTAGGTACTCAAGCAGTCTAATAATAGAATAACAATTAAAAATCAATAAATCTATAACAAACAGATCAAAGACATAAATGATGCATGTACAGAATACATATCTCACTATTAGTTTTACAGTTTTTTTTTTTGTCTTACAGTTTTAGGGTAACTACAACTTAGCACAATGATATCTCTGAAGAGTACCTGAATACTTTTTTTTTTTTTAAATGATAAATACTGCCTATAATCCCAATACTTTGGGAGGTTGAGGCAGGAGTCTTGTAAGTTCAGGTCCTATTTGGGCAACTTTGTGAAATCTTGTCTAAAAATAAAATTAAAATATTTTTAAAATTAAAAAAATGAGCTGAACATGTAGCTCAGTGGTATACTGCCCCTGGGTTCTATCCCCAGCACCACCACCAAAGATTAAAAAAAAAAAGAGTGCATATCATCTACCCAACATAAATTGCATATATGACCTATCAAAAAGTTTTAAAAACACAAGTTCATGTTGGAAAGAACTAGTGAAAATAAAGATCTAGGTTTGCCTGGGGGAAAAAATTAGAAGCAACCAATCCATTCTGTCAACAAAAACAAAACGATACTTTTTATAAAATGAATTTCTGAGATTTCTTATGTGTGTCAAACAACAATAAAACCAACAAATTTCTAGCCAGGCATAGTGACACATACTTGTAACGCCAGCACTCTGAGGGTCTGAGGCAGGAGGATCACATAAGTTTAAGCCCAGCCTGGGCTATATAGTGAGTTCAAGGCCAGTCTGAACTATATAAGGAGACCCTGTCTCAAAACAAACAAAAAATTTCTCAACACATCTAGACAAAAAATTTTATATATGGAAAAAAATAAATAAAAGTGAAATAGAGACATAAATTCTATAAGCTGTTTACAAAGATAGGTCACACCAAATGTTACCCCAAAATCCCTTCACCTAGATAGTAAGAGACAGATTTTTGGTGTAAGTCACATTTCGTTAGATTTGTTTCTATGTTCATAATCCAAGCGCCTCTCTACTTTTGTTTGTGACATCTGCATCTATTTCTACACTAAAAAACCAAACTTACTCTACTCCAAATCCTTGCTGGTTCCACGGCTGTCCGTACACTCCGTAAGGCGGCACCTGCCACCCATTGGCCATATACTGCCCGTACTGCTGGGGGTTCCCGTACACCTGGCCCCACTGGCCCCACTGGCTGTAGTCAACCTAGGAGAAAGCAAGTCAGTGTTTTAGGGACAAGTAAGAAACACCGTATGAAGAAAGAGTGGGAGACAAGGAAGAGAAAAACTAAGTAAGCACCCTTATGTGAATAGGACTCTGTTATTTATCATTGTCTAAGTTTATTGGGGTGGTGACACCTGTGAAAAGAAAGTATTAAGATTCAGTTAATACCACAAAATAATCAACTTTGAAATAGCATTAACATAATCAACTGAATATAGCTGTATGCTTTATTTTACTCTTTACAGTTTCCAAGGCTTTTATGTAGATATGTGAGATGGAAACCTTAAAAAGTGGTACAAAAAATTAAATTACCTGTTGGAAGTTTTTAGTCATATCAGGAGATTCTTTACCCCAATAGCATTTAACCACGTGTCCTTCAATCGTGGTACCATTCACCGAAACAATGGCATGGGCTGCACTTTCATGGGTAGAAAATCTAGAAGAAAATAATGAGGTTTTGTCTCTTATATCTGAAAACCTTAAAATAGTAAACAACATAGAAGTACTAAAATAATAAACTGGTACCTGGAAAGAGCTAATAACGTAAGTGAAAAAGATACATACAATTCAAGATTACTAATAATATTTCACGCAGAATATTACCTGACAAATGAATAGCCCTTCTCTGGAAAAACTCTTATTTCCATAATTTGGCCAAATGGTGAGAATGTTTGTCTCATAAGTTGATCTATTAAAAAATATTAATAAAATATTTAAAACTCATTATGTAATGATTGATAAAGCCCCACAGAGAAAGTCATTACAGAAAAACCAAACACTGTACCTGTTAACCCTGAAGCAATTCCTCCACAGTACACAGTGCAATTTTTTGGACTTGACTGATTTACCACATCTTCAAATCTCAATTGCTTAGTGTTATCTATATGCAGAAAAAAAGTAAAAATACTGTTATTTACAGTGTCATAAAATTACCTTTGGGACGTCAAGTATAGCTTAGTAAAAGAATACTTGCCTAGAATACATGAAGCACCATTACCTTTTATCAATTTTTTTTTGTGTGTGATTTTTTTAAAATTTTATTTTAAAGACAAAAGAATGGAGACACATGAACCAGAAAAGCCATAAACAATACAGAAAATACAAAGTTATACAGAATATAGTAGGGAATTAGAACTGGATGTTGTATTACATAGTTATCTTCACATTAGTTAACACAAAAACATTAAAGGAAATACCAAATTATAGAGAAGATAGTAGGGAATTTGCACTG
>PVLD010017355.1:0-42156 GCA_004027595.1 Dinomys branickii | reverse complement strand
GACTAAATTTGCATGTCTGTATATGGGTCCATACATCTACAATTCGAAGATATCAATGGATAAAGCAACAACTACTGTTGAGACCATATCACCTTGTCTATAGATTAGTTGTGATTGTACTATTTTCTATGATAATGGGTGTCTGTTTGTCAATATGTTTTTGTACTTTTATGTTTCTAAAATAAAAAAAAAAATTCATCAAATGGAGGGCAGTTAAATTATGATATACATAGGTAGATGTGATGTTGTGTGCCTATAATCCTAATACTCCAGGAGGCTGAGACAGAAAGATCCCAAGTTTGAGTCCAGCCTGGGCAACTTAACAAGTTAGTAAGACCCTGTCTCAAAATTTTAAAAAATAAATTAATTAATTAAAAGGATGAGGGATGGGCTTGTAGCTTGTGAGACTGAGCGAAGTCTGATCCTATCATATGAAATATAATCACCCAGAGAAAGAGATTTTTAAAATTCCTTGATGAATACTGTGTCCCCTAAGAATATCTCATGTAATTGTGTCCCTGAAAGAAGGAAAATGCAAAGTGATTTTGCAAAAGAAGTTGCCTTTAAGTACAGCAAAGTGTCCCTAAAGGCACACATAAGTCCCGGTGGGAACTGAAGGAGCTCCCCACACAACCCTGCTCAGCGACACTCTTGGGAACAGCGTTTTAATCCTCACAGAGAGGCTCTCTCCAGGTATTGTAGCCTCGTGGGAGAGGCCTGAGACTTTCCTGACACAGGCTTTGGTTTGACCCCTTACTCCCCAAGAAACAGAGGTACTTACATTCTCCAATCCCCATTTCCTTGGCTACATGAAAATGGAGCAAGCATGTTAATGTAAAACTTAAGAAAATTATGTTCAGCAACCACCCCAATATCAGGTGTATGATAAGTAGATCAACAAGTCAACTGTTCAGTTTACAAATGTGCACTTTAAAGATCTTTTTCATATGCACCTGGATCACCAGTTGCTCACCAAGGACTCTGAAGTTTTCTGGAGCATATATTGTAAAGTATCAGCAGTCTTGAAATTATTATTAACAGCATTCTAAGTGAAGAAAAACACCACTATAAATGTGTCCAATTAGGAATTATGCTTCAGGGTTTTATTTCTGCGAAACAGG
This sequence comes from Dinomys branickii, assembly GCA_004027595.1. Lineage (NCBI taxonomy): Eukaryota > Metazoa > Chordata > Mammalia > Rodentia > Dinomyidae > Dinomys > Dinomys branickii. The sequence continues at coordinate 41,035 of PVLD010017355.1, read as the reverse complement.
ATGTAAGAATTAGCAAATAGAGGGAAAAGAAATTTGAACACTTTGGCTGCATTACTGGTTTCCATTGGGAAAAATAAACTCTAAACTCAATAAGAAAATTGTTTTAGCTGAGAAGACTCTCCACGTTTACTTATAATGTGCTTGGTACTAAAACAAATTAAATGGGCAGGTATGAATTATGATTATCCTAATCATATATAAACATAATTATAGGGGATTGTGCTAGTGAATGTTTATATAAGCTAAATCATTAGTCACTAAGTTGATTTTCCACAAATGTGTACTTAGAGTATAGCAATGAAACTTGAATTACTGGCTCACTGTTAATAGAAACTGTTTGTTTTATTCCATTTCTAGTGAACTTCTGTTAAATATCAGATCCTGTGTTTAAGTGCCTGTGTACAATGATGACCAAGCACAGTGCCTGCACCTCCCTCCTCCCCTCAGCTGCCTCTGGTGCCATGAATGTCAGCATCTCAGCTTAGTTTAGGGAATGCTCTGACCACTGTTAGACAGCCACTGCTTATCCTAGAATCACGCATCCTATCCTATGCTCAGTGAAAGAGGTCAGAAGTACCTTGGTACTCCAGGCCACTCTGAAGTCTTATTTAGTTATTTTGTGTGATCTACTGAAAGCACCAGCCTTCTACTATTTGTAATGCGGCAGCTGAAATGTAGGGGCTGTTGACCTAAATTTTTTAAGAAGAGGGAATTCCTCTGTATAGACTAACTATAGAGAGCCTTCCCTTTGTTCAGGGCTATGGCATCTTGCACCCAAGTGAAATGATCTCAACTAAGGTAGCCTGGATGTTTCCACCACGGTTCTGGATATCTGCCAGCTCAGTTTGGCTGGAGCTAGCAGCTCCTGCCTGAGGAAAGACTGTCTGGCTCTGAGGGAATAGAATGGATGAGGCTGGTGTGGTGAAGTTAAGCTCTACTCTCATCTAGAAAAACGCTTGAATAACTTGTCAATCTGTCTTATTTTTGTTGCACTGGTTATATTTTTAACTTTTACTTCTATTAGTACATGTTTGCAGGACATAGTGATTGCATTCCTCGTGGGGAGTTGGTACATAGACATGACCCATCTTAACTCTTTTTACTTCCCCTTCCCTCCCTTCCACCTCCCTCCATCTCTTGGTCCTCTTCCCATTTGCAAAAGATTCATCTCTCTGTTTCCTATTATCTGTCTTTTATTTTGCTCTTTATTTATACTTTAAGTTTTTCATATAAGGGAGACCATGGGATGCTTAAGCTTATGTGTCTGATTGATTTCACATAACATTATGGTTTCAAGGTACATTGATTTTTAACACACATTTACAGAATTTCACCACAACAGATATTCATCTTGTGCCATACTCTGTGGATTAAGAGTGTATTCAGGGGCTGGGGATATAGCTCAGTGGAATAAGCGCCTGCCTAGCAAGCGCAGGGTCCTGAGTTCGATCCCCAGTACCGCAAAAAAAAAAAAAAAAAAAAGAGTGTATTCAGCTGCAAGTAGCAGCACCATCGGCTAAAATGGCTTAAATGAAAGTTTTATTTTTCTCACATAAAATTACTAAAATGTATCTAAAAATTTCACAAAGCTAGTGCAGAAATCATGATTCTCATCTTTTTCTCAGTCATTGATAATGACTGCTGAAGTTCCTGTCATGTTTTTCTATGTTCCTTTAAAAAGAAAGAAGAGAAATTGGTAATATTTCAGGAAAGCAAGTGTTCTAGGAAGACCTCAGCTGACAACCCATTAACCAGAGAAAGGAAGTACAAAGAAGAAAGGAACTGGGAAGAAAATGTGTGAGCCAGCACCACTCTCATGTATGTGATGGATGGTATTGAAACAAATGGGTAATTTGCCTCATATGCCTGCAAATTAAAGTAGATCAACACATACTGACAGTGATAGCTTACTTCTAGGAAAGGCTTCTGGTGAGCTGACTGGAGAGTTATTTTTATTAGACATTTGGACATACATTCTCAACTTCTTTACCAAGCAGGCTGCACTACTTCCATCTCATAGATCAAAGCATGTTGAAAATTATCCTTGAAGGACCTCTCCTAACTAGGAAGTCATTGATGTAGACACAGATCCTAAAGTGTGAGCTTTCTAATATGTGGGCTGCTACTGCTCATAATAGTGACAGTGAAAGCTGTGTACTTAATGCTTACTCACTGCCAAGCACTGTGCTGGGATGGTCTCTGTGAACCTTCCGATCAACTGTACTTCTTCTGTTCTAAGACAAAGCTCTCAGATGATGTATACCATTAGCATCATATTTCTCCAGGACCATGGAAAAAGGAAACCTATCATTAAGTCAGGGAACTGTCTTTCCAGTGGTGGCATCATAGAATTAAGATACGATGCTATTATTCCCATCTAAGAATACAAATGCTTGTAAAGGCAAGGTCAGATTTGGTAACCTGCCCAGTGTCCCCCAGCTAGAGACCAAGCTTGCTGTATTTCAGTCTTCCTCAGATGGTGTGGTAATATGTAACACGGTAACCACCATATGTACAATACTTACCTTATGCTGGTAATAAGGTAAGTGCTGGTCTAGGATAACCCCATTGAAATCCTCACATTAGCTGTGGGAGTGCTAGTCCTAACAGGACAACAATGCTCCTAAATAACATTGCTTGTTCATATTATAACCAGATCATCCAACCCACACTACCATGCTCTTTATCCCAACATGGCCCTGTCTCTTAAGAGTAACACTCCGAAATACCTCATTCAGATGTATGAGATGTGCCTTGATGAGTGTCCAACCTATACCAAAGGTGCTCTCTACACACATCCTGCCTGGACTTCAGTTCTCCCAATTTCCTCTCCTTCCCACTTAACTCCATCTCCCAATATTGATGGGCAGCAAGCATCCTTTAAATGCTGCCTTCCTAATTCACAACCTGGGAGTCAAAAGGTGGCTTGGCTGCTTTAAAGAAAAAATACTTTTGCAGGTGAAATTCACTGTGTTGCAGTAATTTGAAGAGCAGAGAAAGGCATTGGAACAGATTTTAAGAATGGCAAGATACTTCCAAGGCCCCTAAAGAACTCATAATCTGCAGGGTGCATTGGAGGGAGAAAAGCAAGCAAATGAACAGAATAAAACATCCATTCAGGAAGCTTTGGGAGCACAGAGAAGTATTCAACCAACCTTGCTTTGTGGATCTAGCAGTGCTTCCCCAAGGAAGTGGCATGGGCCTCAGCAACAACGTAAGAGAGAGGGAAGTCCTGGTAAAGGGACAGTGTGGGCAGGAGCCCTGAGGAATGAAGGAGCATGGGAATTTTTAGGGATCAAGGGATAGAGCCCGTAGCAACCTCTCAATTAGTGTTAGTTCCTAGAATGGTAAATGGGACAAGGAAAGAGGGTGGGAGACCAGACCAGAAAGGTGAATGGCGGCCAAGCCATAATGTTTGCTGGACTTAGGATTTTGACAAACTGGATACAACCTCCTGTGGGGAGGCCACCAGACTGTCATTTAAATCAGGGAGAGGGACTAGGGGGAGCAATAGCAACAGAGAAAGTTCCCGTGTCCCAAACTGGAATGTGGGCTGTCACAATATTGTTAAATCCAAGACCTTATACTCAAAAGAAGGACGGCTGTTGATCCATGTGGACAACACCCACCTCATTTGTTAGATATGTGGTGCACACATGTAATTTAAGGACTCAGGAGGCTGAACAGGAGAATCACTACGAGTTTGAGGCTAGGTTGGTCTACGCAGTGAGTCCAAGGCTAGCCTGAGCTACATAATGAGAACCTTACTCAGAAAAACAAAGATTGTCTCCCTAGTGTAAGAAATTGAAAGAGGAAATAAGATCCAAAAGGTACAGTAGATACTGTGAAAGAGAAAGAAACTGCTCAAAAGGAAAGAACGACTGGGATGGGGAAAAGGAGAAAAAAAGGGAAAATAAAAACAAAGCAAATATACATGTATACACACACACACAAGACAGTGAAGATAATTGTGCTACTAACTTCTATTAGTTCACTGAAAGGAACAGTTAGTGCTTGTATTGTTTGATCAATCTTGAATGCCTGTATTCTGTGATCTGAGCAACTACTTTGAAAATAACAATATGCAATATAATAGCCACTGTTAATTTTCTATCATCTTGTTTTGAAATTCTGTATCATTTTATTGTTTTGTTCTGTCTTTAAAATAAATATTTTTTTAAAAAGAGAAAAAGAAAAAAGAGATGTACAATCTCAAGTCTCATCTAAGACCCACTGGCTGAAGATCTTTTAACAAGATCTTCACAAAACTTCAGAAAGCCCACTGAGAAGTACTGCTCTGGGACACAGGGACAGGGGAAGAAAGTTCATCAAGGAGCCTACTTTAAATCCCATCCAAGCAGTGAGTCTCACTAGAAGACTCACATGAAAGTACAGGAATCACTGAGATCTGCAGCTACCTCTCTAAGGAGGGAGCTTAAGTGACAGATGCCTCATGTTCTGAGGCTATGAACTGTGGAATTGGTACTACACAGCTGCTACTAAACCACCACTACATGAGGACGTAGCTTCACAGGGACAGACTCAGCAGTGTGCTGGGGCAGGGAGCCTCAGAAGATGCTGGAGACCCTTGGCATGCATCAAGGAGGAAGCTCTTCAGGAGACAACTTCCCTAGAAAGGCAGTGGTAGAAGTTGTTCCTCACTGCTTCTTCCTCTTCAGTGAACAGTCTCTTCTAACAAGAATTAACTAGTTCAGTGGCTTCAAGACTTCATGGATTTGGAGTATTAGGAAAACATTTCATATGAAGAAAGCATTTCACACAATGATAATGCGTAGCTACACATAAGTAAAATCAAATTAGTCTAATTAACAGATTCCTTGCTGAAAGCACTGTTTTCATTGTCCCTGAATGCCAAGACCTGTCACCTTCAGGATGCTTTTTCAACCTGAGGAAGTGTGTGTTTTAGTGCCACCAAGTGCTGGTTGGCTATGCTGGGCTTTTATCAAAAAGAATCCACAGTATGTAAGGAACAAATTTCATCCCAGGCACTATGGGGAGAAGTAAAAGAAGCCAATGACAGCAGAAGGGGACCAGGTTGTAAAAAGCAAAGCGGATAACCACTAAAGGTGACTCCAAATTTCTGTGGCACATCACAGTGAAACTTTAAAATGAATGATTCATGTTATCAGAGAGTTTGCTTTAGAAAAAAATCAGACTCAATAGTGACTTCCTTCAGTATGAGTCTGTCTCCATCTCAAAGGACTTTTAAAGAGTCTAACTAACCACTTTTGTGTGGCAGTAGGGCCACTTCTGAGTGCAGCAGTGGGGTAAGGGAGCAGCCACCACAGAATAAGTCAGCCTGCATCCACATCAGGGGGTCCAGAACCTAAGAAGTTGAGTCAAGGTGCAGAAGGAAGTTTATCAGATGTCTGAATAAGTAGCAAGAAGGCTTCAGTTTAATGACCTCCAGTGAGTGGCACTTTCCCTGGTGGTGCAGTTTCTCTTCCGTGACCTAAAAATCCAAACCTCTTCAACCTCTGAAACTGGTAGAAATCTGAACAAAGGCTTGACCGTCTAGACCTCTTATTGCCAGTAGTCTGAAATGAAGATTTTAAAGCACAGGATACCTGGCTGGCATGCACTCTGAGCTGTGTGAGCCCAAGGTGCTTAAACAATTATCAACCCCTGGGGACACACACTTGTATGAGGCCTGTGCCCTGGGGCCTTGGCACCTGCTCTGCAGTGCCTCTGAGCCTGGCAGGAGATCAAATGCTTATCCTGGCACATGCTCTCAGCATTGCAGTTTGTGAAGAAAAAGGAGGCAAGATGCCTCTCTTTGTTTTTCATGCAGGCAGAACTCAGTTAGATACGAGGCCAAGCATAATGATTATTTCATGAAAGTAAAAATGATTTGAGCCAGATATTCTCATGTCCGTGTTACCTAAACCTGTGTTACAATGATAGGCTTCTGGTCTACCTTCTACGCCCCTAGCATATACAACTGCTTTGATCCTGCCCATGACACATATCTGAGCCTAGACTGTGGGGTCAGCCTCTGCCTCTCATAAGCAGTGAGGCCCTGGGAAAGTTAGTAGTCTCTCAGAGCCTCAATTTACTGACTTGTAAAATAGTCACAGTTCCAACCTTACAAGTTGTGAGGATTAAATGACATCACTCATGGGAGGTGTCTAGCATAACTTTCTAATCATGATAGACGATCAATGAATATTATATATCTTATCTACATTCCTCATAGGATCTGGAGGTTTTTGTGATAAGATGGGGAAGAGGAAGAAGAGAGGGGTCTGAGTATCTAAGCTTGGCCATTGGGTTCATAGAGATGCTTTCCACTGAGAAGAGAAATACAAGAGGAGGAGATTCGTGGGCAAGAGGCTATTTGGTTTGGCATATACAGAGTGTGAGAGGACAAGATATCCAGACACTTTAAAAGGTAAATGAATCCCTAGGGTAGCGGGTGATGTTGGTTGATTCCACTAGTGGGGGTGTGAAAAGTATGGAGAAAGGACTAGGAAAAGCTGTAGGTGACACCAGCATCAAAGGGGTGATGGGAAAACAGCCAGTTCAGCAGAGAGGTAGGAGTGACAGTAGCCAGTTCCAGTGGCCTTGACCCTTGGGGAGTTCCAGAAATGAAATTCTGAGCACAGCATCACTACACAGAGAGCACTAGAGGGTTGAGTGGGCTCTGTAAAGACAGTGCATAGACTGTGGGGCATTGAAGTGGGGGTGACAGGTAAGAGCTCAGAGTTGATGAACATGGGCCACTTAAGAGACCAAAACTGCCAGAGTTGTGTCAAAGAGAAACAAAGCCAGACACCAGCTAAAGACAGTAAAGACACTTTACTCCATCACTACTGTGGAGAAGAGAGTCCAGTGAAATGTGAGGTCAGTTTCAATCTGTGCAGAGGTGACTGCACATTTTTAAAACACTAATGATGAAGTCAATATCAGAAATGAGCAGAGACCCAAGCACAGCCAGGAAAGAGAAAATTCCAAGACTCATGGAGAGGGTCTGGTCAGTGAGGTTGGCCATCTGAGTTTGCTGGCTAAGCTTGTCGAAGTTGGGTTTGGACTTTTCCCAGAGGTGAGGAGACAGGGCTCTATCTTCAGATAGAGGCTGGACCAAACAGTAAATTCTTTTACCATCCTGGAGCTTCCCTAGACATGAACTTAAAGGAACCAGGTTGTCCCAGGGACAATGACCTTGAGCTATCAGGAACCATACTGCAGTCCACAGTCTGTGCAGAGGGGGTGAATGAAGATATTTGTGCTGAAAGTTTGTGGTAAAATTGGGGGCCAAGGCTGATGCCTACTGGAAAAGGGGGCTCAGAGAGGTCTGGTTTTGGTCAAAGAGAGACTTTCTCAGAGAAGTCAAGGCCATGGAAATGTGAAGATGTTTTTCAGGTGAATGGAAGAATCCAAGAGGAAAGAAAAATTTACCAAAAATTGAGGTTAGGATGAAAAGCACAAGTGAACAGACACCCAGAGTAGCACCCTGAGGCACAGAAGGCCCACACAGATGAAGCCCACAGACAAGCCAGCAGTCAGCAGGAGTTCTCTGTAGATGCCCAGATTACAAATAGCTGAAGCTCTTTGGGCTACCTATGGCCTCTGTCATAGACTTTTCTTCTTTTCTGCCTGTTGTAAATGTGAAGGTTAACTTGTGGACCACAGACAAGCATGGTGCAACCTGGATGTAATACCCACCACTTGCCAATCCCTGCCCTGAACTGATTTGGTCCCATGTTCATGGGGGGGCTCGCTCCTTTCATCCCTCAGATTTGCACAGAACGCTTTGACATCCCACCTGCCTGCGAGGATGTTGCAGAATGTTCACCTGCAAATGTTCGCCCCCCTTCCTCCAAGCTAAGAAAAAGAAATTACAGCCCCATCTACTAAATGCAGAGCTAATTTGTTGCTTGGCATCCCCCCAAGTCCATGGGCCAATTCATTCTGTCGAGCTGTGTGCCAGTAGCCTCCATTCAGAGCCAGGTGATGTTGCTTCCCTGGAGACAGCACTTTTTTGCCCACTGCTTAAGCTTAATTAGGAGCAACGTCCTGCATGACAACGCTCACATTAAAAATATCTTAGGATGGCACCTAAGGTCTGCCCATTCAGTCCATGCCAAAAAGTTCCTGACTTGCTTCCACACCACAAACAGGCAGTTCTGGGTCCCTTCGGACCACACCTCCACATGCAATGTGACTAACGGGCTTCGGAGTCTGTTGCATTATCTAAGAGCAGAAGTGGGAAAGCAGACATGGTATCTGTCCACCGGGTCGAACTGTTTTTTCTGCTCCGTATCGCTGGTAGAAACGTCCAGGGCTAGCCGGGGGCATTTGCTCCTTTCAGATGATGGTAATGTCTGAAATTTTGGTTTGTTTGTTTTAAATACTTAACTCATTTCCAGGGCCAGAAGGATCAGAGTGAAGCTACCCTAAATAAATGACTCCTGGAATCCAGTACTCTTTGAGGTGTGCCTCAAAGAAAAGCAGTTTGTTATGGTAGGACTATTCCAATTTGAGAATGACACTTGGATTTGCATCCCAGATTCATGCTGGTGTGACCTTGGACAAATTACCTAACTCCTCAGAACCACTGACTTCTCATTTATGAAATGAGGAGAACTGTACCTACTTCACAAGCTGTCATGAAAATTAGACATACTATTCATGACCTTCTGAATGAGGCATCTGGCATCCAGGAAGCACTCAGGAAATGGTTGTAATAATGATATTTTGTAAGGTCATAGAGTCTCCTGTCAGAAAACACTGAGAGAAATGAGGTGTTATATAGGTGCAGTGCTCTGGATAGTCAACTGCCTGAGGGTGAAAGGCTGGACGTTGTGGATGTTTTTCATGGTGTCTTTCCATCCTAACCCTATAAACTCCACACTCTTCATCATGGACTTGCTTGCCCCACCAGCGTCCTCCGAGTGCAGGTAATTCAATACATGCACCATGTACAAGTTAAGCAAAGCTCACATGTACACACGCCCCTGTGCACCCTTGCACATTCACTCCCTTAGTCCAAGGACACATTGCTTACTCCTACCTCCAAGCATTCACACCAGACGTAGTCTGTTAGGAGCTTCGTGTGGCTCCTTCCCCTCCTGCTTTCTTCTCTTCCTCCCTCAGCTGGGTGCCAGCCCTTGCCCTCCTCAGTCTTTCTGTCCCCTCTTGCCTACAGTGCTTTGCGGTTGGCTTCGGCAGAGCGCAGTTCCTGTGTTTCCCCTGCTGTTTCCCCAGTTAGGTGTCTTTCATTTTGTCACCCCCTGTGGTTGTTCAGCCTCTTCAGTTCATTGTCCCAGGGTTCTACATGTCATTTCCTGTATCTTTCCATTCAGTGTCCAGCTGGCATTCTGTGAATGCTTGGGCCAACGATTAAAAATGGAGAAAGGTGTTGTATGGGCAGATATCTGACTTTGTATTATGAATATCAGATGCATAGGCCAGGGATATAGCTCAGTGGCATAGGCACTTGCCTGGCAAGCCTGAGGTCATGAGTTCGATCCCCAGTACCAAAAAAAAAAAAAATGAGATGCAATTGGCTATATTCCAGGAATAGTGTGATCATCACAAAAGCAAATAAATATTTTAGTAGGAAATAGCATTTGGCATGCACGTTGGAATGATATAGGTTCTTCATGGCAAAACTGGTGATTCCTAAAGGATCACAGACAAAATGAAATAGCAAACTGTGCTTATTATAAAACATAACTCCCCTGTGGGGACTAAGGTTAAAACTATATGTCCCTTGTATTGAATTATTTATAGCAGGGAATTTTGTTAGAATAAATTAGCAAAATGTGGATAGTGATGGTACTTACAGAGTACTATGCCACCGTGCAGCTTTGCTTGCAGTGGGATTTTAACCTCTCTTGCATTATCTTTCTCCTGCCTCTTCTTATCTTGCTTTGAATGAGTCCCAGCAACACTCAACCACTCACTGTTAGTTTCCTTGGTTACCAATGATTTTCAGTTTTTCATTTGTAGGTTTCTGGTGTTAAACAAAATCTCTCTCTGCTTTTGTGTTGCATTGATAAAGGTTAGAACAAGCGATTGTGCTTTTGTCTCCAGAAAAGCATTGCATTTTGTTTTTTCAATAAAATTACTACAGCAACAAAAGAATAGAAAAAGATTCAGCGGTTTTCTTTACTGGAAAGCTTTTTATTTCCTTCATCACATGTTTCAGAATTTTGACATTTGACTTAAAGTTCTATATAATCAATCTGGTTTACAAAAATTAACTTCAGTTTCTCCACCTAAATAAAACAAACAAGATTACTGCCGATAATTTTTTGTATTTGATTTCATCCAACATCCCTGAATGGGATAACCACTTTATGTGATTCCAGGGAAAGTAGGTGGGTAGGAATGAGAGATTGCATGCGGAAAGCGCACTCTATAGAGGCTTTTGTTTTTGCATGATTGCTGAGTACCATTCTGCGCAATCATGAGTTTTAGTGAGCTTGACATGCATGAATCCATTAGCCTGGTGAAGCCTGGAGTGGGCTAGGGAGGAGGGAAACAGAAACTGGAATGGCTCTTGCCGAGAAATAAATGTCTTTGGGGCTGGGGATGGGGTGTGTGGTGCTTTCAAGTGGGTGACACTGATGACTCCCTGCTCCCAGCCCCTACTTTGTGGTTTCCCTCCAATTGCCTGGGACCTGTTCACCAGATCTCCCAGCAGAGGATGACAAATGATCATGAAGGAGTGGAGATAAAGTGACTCCTATGGACACCCTTCCCTTCTTCAGTTCCTTAAGAGGATCTAAATGCCAAACGCCCCTTGGGTAATGATCAGCCTGAAGAGGACCTGCCACAGGGAAATGCACAGCTGTGACTGCAAGATTACTTGGATCACCCTCCTGGCAACGTTCACCTCTCTCCTCACCAGACTTCTCTAGGACTTCCTGCAGTGAAGGATATTCACTGTCTGGCTGAATATCTCCTGATTATAAGACCATTTACAATCAGGTTTAAATTTCCTTTTAGGAAATCATGTCGTTAGAATGGCTATTATCAAAAGAAGTTGCTGGTGAGGACGTGGAGGAAAGAAATTCTTACACACTGTTGGTGGGAATGCAAATTAGTATAGCCACTGTGAAAACAATATGGAGGTTCCTCATAAAAATGAAAAATAGAACTGCTGTATGATTCATCTATTCAACTCCTCTGTGAAGATGAAGGAAACAAAGTTGCATACGTAAGAGATACCTACATATCAGTGTGTATTGTGGCGCTATCCACAACAGCTGAGACATGGAATCAGCATAAGTGCCTGTCAATAGGTCAATCGATAAAGAAAATATGGTAGGAGAAAATATCGTAATACAATGGAGTATTATTCAGCCATAAAAGAAGAAAGAAATCCTGTCATTTGCTGCAAAATGAATGGAATTGGAAGACAGCTTAAGTGAAATACGCCAGACACAAAAAGACAAGAATCATACGCTCTCACACACAAAAAAGTTGACCTTAATGTAGAGGGATTACTAGAGAACTGGAAAGATGCTGGGTTAGAAGAAGGACAAGTGGTGAGGGTGGAGAGTGAATGGAAATGACCAACACTAGGTGTATTTTCATGGGTAGAAATATCATAGTGGATCCCATTAATTTGTGCAATTAACATGTTAAAAAAAAAAGATACCACACAGACATTCTGATTCCTCATGTGGGTATCTTCACATTCCACTGCTGTTTTAAAGAAGGTGTCTACCACTTCCCTTTGAAGCCCAAGGTTCTTTCATTTTTTCTCAACTTTTACTTGTCCACAAATCAACTCCTGAGAATGAAAGTCCTGAGCTCTCACTTGCATTTACCTTTGGGCGAGCGGGTGCTGGAGATTGAGCGCAGGGCTTTGCACATGCTAGGTGAATGCTCTAATACTGAGCTATATTCCCAGCTCTGTTTAAAATCTTGTTTTGAGACAGGGTCTCAGTAAGTTGCCCATACTGACCTTGAACTTGGGACTCCTCCCTGCTTGCCTGCCACGTAGCTGAAATTACAGGCCTAGCCCCACACTTGGCTCTCAGTTACCCTTTTACAGAGGCATTACTAGGAGCCTGGCTGCTTAGGATGGCTCAGTTTCCCCACATATCCTTTCTTATTTCTTTGTAGTCATGCATAATCAAACAGAATATAATACATGCTAAGCAATCGTACATGCATACTAATAATATTATGAACCCCTCCAAGTTGTTCTTCAGCACCAAAAGATTCCTTCCCCAAGATGTTTTCCAACTCTGTACACTTTAAAACCAGTAGCAGTTTGTACAGCTCGTCTTTGAAGAATTGAGAATGAACAAAATGTTGCCCAAAGGAGCCCTGCTCCAAAGCCTCGCTCTGCTATCCTTGCCCATTGGCAAGGTCAACTATTCCACGGTAGGTGTAGCCCATGGTCTGGAAAGGCCAAGTTCAAGTTTGATTCTCAGGCTGCAAGTCACTGTTTGAAATTCATTCTAAAAACTAAAAATAAAATCTGGTTCTTTAAAATGTGTATTCTCCCAGATATACAGAGCATAATTTTAATAGCTACCATTTCTTTCACATTTCATGTGTGTACGGGATCTACAGATGGAATGCTCACAGCCAGCACGAGAGGCAGACAGTGCTCCCATCTCCCTAAAGTGAGGACAATGTAGCTAATACCCCTGCCAAGTACGTGAAGATGCCTGAATGTGAACGCTGGTCTGACTCCAATCCCACAACCTTTCCGGTGCAACTGGCTTGACTTCTGCCCTCACTCTCTCTCTCCCTTTGCTTTTCTCCTTCCATCTTCTCTCTTGGAAGCGTCCAGTCCCAACCTCCCTTCCCCAGCTCAGAGGTCACAGCTCTAAACTCTCTCTTGCCACTGTGTTGAGAACTTCCACACTCACGTCCAGCCTGAACTGTTCTAATGATGGTAAATTCTCAGTTTTGACAATTAAATAATATCTCATTTTATTTGGCTACTAACTTGCCAGTAGAGAGCAATTACAGTGATATGGAGTCTCACTTAATCAAGTATTTTTCCAGAGATACTCTACTGGTACAATTATGTCCCATGCTGAGACTTTAGTAGGAAAAAAAAATGAGGCCATAATACTAAATCCTAAAGTGCTCATTGGAAGAAAATAATACATGGTTTCAAATAAAGTTATGGAGAGCTTTCAAATTTCTTGCTGCCTTGCAGTTAGAATTGCTTTGTATTTAATGCTGACTTGGTCAAATAATATTCATATAACACTTTATGCATCATTAAGTGTATATATTCTTGCAAGTTGTCAGTTCCAACTTATTTTAAATATAAAGTGCATTTTTAGATAGACCAAGAAGAAAGACTCAGGGGAAATACCTTTTCCAGTATTGTACACATACATCTTTCTGTGTTTTTCTTTTTACTCAAGTCCAACTTTAAAAACATGCTGACCTAGTCCTTTAGCTATGAAGGGAGTCCATGCAGCCAGTTTAGTTCCTCTCTGAATTGCTCAAAATCCCCATGGATGGTCCGTTTCACTCCTTGATTCAAATTCAAGGTATCTTGGTTGAGCCGCAGGACTCTGGATTTTGGACAAATGCTCCAGATAATTCTGACATAGGCAATCCCCCAAACTCTACTTTCAGAAAAGGTAAAAGATATGAGCACCCCAGACAATTCTGATGCAGGTGATCCCCAGACTCTACTATCAAAGAAGGTAAGAGACATGAACAAGCAAGCACAAAACTCTTTACTTTAGCGAATCCTCGAGACAGGTGAGTGAGATAAAAATTTACTGAAGGGTTCCGTGAGGAGCAACCTCCTGTGCATTGGGACCCCTGAGCATACCACGCACTTACACAGCCCTGTGCCTTTCCGCAGAGCCTCTCAGTGTCTGGAACCCCTTATCTTCCTCCTGCCCTGACCAGGCACCTCTCAGAGCCAATCTGAAGCAGGCAGAGTACACTGGTCCCCGTTAGCTCAGAGCACCTTTACCTCATTCTAACATTTGCTATGTACCACAGTGAAGATCGCTGGTTCTATACCAGTCTGTATCTCCGCAGATCACCGATTTCTCCCTGGCAGGATTCATCTGATATGCCCAGTATCTCCTCTAGACTCAGAAGATGCCGTCTACGTATAGCACGCAGGTTAGACCCAGCATCCAGACCACTATCAGCCATTCTGTGCTTTTTCTTTCACACCAGAAAGTCCCAGGCTACCCCAAAGGGAACGAACTTTCAGATGCCTTACAAGAGTATTTCTTAACACACTGCAGACAGCCTAAATATACAATGGTAAGGAAATTCATCGTAGAATTAAGAGATTGATTTGAGGCCCCAAAACACACTCAATAGACTATTTTTCAACACAAGGATTAAAATCATTAACCTAGGTACCCTAACATAATGTGCTAAGGAACAACTGAACTGAAAGGTAGCAGACTTTCACATTTGCTGCTTCTCAGAACATCAGCCAGGGAAGTTGGGGAGAAAGTTGAGCTGCTGCCATGGAAAGCGATCTTATTTTGGTCTTGCTTAACTATAGACCCTGTATCTGAGCCAACTAGCGTTAACCTCAGAGGGAAACATTTAAAAGCAGCCTCCTGCTGTGCCTGTCCCTAGGGAAGGCCTCGTTGTCATTGTCTCCCTGATCATTATGAGACGTCTCAAGCTGACTCCTTTCTAGCCCTCTGGTTTTCCTCCCTTTTCATTTAATTGAAACTGATATACAGCGAGTGATGAGTTCACCATCTGCTTTGTCAGCACAACCTCTTGGTTTTGCCCATGTCGGATTCCAGGCTGAGGTCTCTTCCCAGTCAATCTTGGCTTAAACAAATAATGGATTTTTTTCCCTCTGTCAGTATCTGGAGAGAATATTAGTCATGCTGAGCTGCGGTGCTTGTACCACGCCAAGCTGTCTATTTCTATCAACTGGATGCAAATATCGCAGAAGGTACATGATTTGTGTGTCAGAGTGTGTTAGAACGTTGCTATATAAACAACCCAGTGAGAACTTCCCATCACCTTCTGCTGTACGTGAAGGTGTGAGGAAGTCGGCTGCTCTCCAGTCAGTGTCAATTAAATCACCCTTGAAGGCTTTCATATTGGTCTTGAAGGTCACATTTATAGCCATATTTGCATATTTTTTATAAAACTTCCACATTTGGCCTCACTACAAATGCATCTAGAGCCCTCTTGTATCCATCTCATTTTACATGATGCACAGAAAGCAACTGATTTTCCCAGTGTCATCTGCCCCATCATGCACCACTTTTCTGGCTCTCTTTTCACCACAGCAGACCACCTTCCCTGAAGGTGAACGCCACCGCGCTCCAGACTATAAATAAGAACATAAACTCGCATGACTTAAAACTCAAGTTACTGCTCGCTGGCAACATAATCATGGATACATCACATTTCTATTAGCAGCACCACTAACTTTCTTAATAGGATGGACGTCTCCAGATGCAGACTGTGCACGCTGGTATCAGGAAGTCCTAGGGACACAGTGTAGGGATGGTTGTGAGGCTTGAGGACTGATGGCACAGTGAACATTAAGATGATGGTAAAGGATGCTCAGGTTCTTGGGAGGAAGCCAGGGCAGCTGGAGATAAAGATATAAATTACACAGAAAACCCTGGTTAGGCTCCAGGGATGTCACTCCACCGGCTGAGGAGTGGGACTGTGGCTGCCCTACCCATCTGATTCAGGCATCTTCTTTCTTGGAATCATTTCCCACATAATCCCAATGTCCACTGCAACACTGTCATCAAGCTAACACTGCTCAGCGTGCATGCACAGTTGAGAGACACCACCGAACCATTGTCACATGGGCTTCTAAATCCAGAAGTGAAACTGCCTCAGCCCTGAATTGTTTTTACCTGGTTTCCTTTCCTGAGAGGTAGGAAAAGATATTTCTGTGCTATTTTGTGATGAGGACAAAACAAAGAAATTGGTTAATCCATATATGTTTTCTTCATAACATAAAGAATAACCCTGAGAGCAGAACACAGCTTATGGTGATATTTTAAAATTCACTTCTGGTGATAGATTCTAATTGAATCATCCTAAAGATGATAATTATAGTGTAAGTATATCGCCACTCATGGTACGTCATCACGGTTCCAGGCTTTTTTCAAAAATCATCTCATTTCATGCCCTTGAGAACTCAAAGGTGTAGGCACTGTCATTGATTTCCATTGTTCAGATGAAGGTGTTAAACATAATGATTCTTGACAGCTTTCCCAAGGTAACACAGCTAATCAGAAGAGAGGCATATAGTCAAATTTGGGCAGGTTGACTTCAGAGGCAACTCTCTCTACAATTATGTGCTTCATAAGGTGTTGTGGATCAGGCTCATGTCTCAGAGCAAAGTCTGGGCTTTGCAAGCACTTTAAAGAATGCTTGTTGTATAGAAGATGTGATCAAAGAGTGAACAAACAAACGAATGAATATCCAACCTATTGCAAAGAGAGAAGTGAGTGTTTTGGAAAGCTGTTAATGGTGGACCTTTCTTTACTCATGAAGTTCTTTTGATGCACATGATCTGAATTTGAAGATAGGATCTTCCAAAATGTTGGCTCAAAATAATAATGTAAAAAATCTGTATAATGTTGCTGTTAGGTCACTATAATTTTTGAAGTTTTGAATTAAACCATACCATTTTCTAGAAAACTCCAGACATTTAGAATTGATACCCTCACAGTTATCTCAAATGTCGTGACATCTGTGTGTAGAAAGACTTTCCTTTTTACCATGGTTGGCTCAAGACCCAATTTCTCATCCAGCCTCCGCTCAAATTCAACTCTGATTGGCACTTTTTTATAGTAGTGTTTATTTGAATGTTTTATTCTGCCAACATTAACTTCAATATACAAAGTAAAATAATAACCTTGACAACAAACTCAAAACTTGAAAGTTTTCTAGTTCATCATCTTGAGTGTCTAGAAGAACTTGTTTAAGGTGCATATGAGTTGGAATCTAAAGCCCTTTATAGATTTTTTAAAACAATCATTTTAACCTCACACTGTATGGAAGGCACACTCATACACTGGGAAGGGAAACAGAGACACCAGAAATCACATAGCCAACACATTAAAGAAGATTGGTACAGATTCCTACTTTTTCCTCAACATCCTTGGGCAGTGTTAGCAATGCAACCCAGAAAGAACTGAGATTTCATCTGGAGAGACTTGGCTGAAGAAAACCAGGTCCATTTCTGCATGGCATGCCCCGGACTTAGGTGTAGCCATGGTTCACTCACCCTTCACTGAGCACTGACACAGGCTGTGGGTGACAAATGAAACATGGCCATGACATCAGCTGAAGACTTCATATACAGCATGCAGACTCATATGCCCTGCTAGCAGCTCCACTGTCAATGCTAAACCAAAGAATTAGAGCATAAGCCAAAATTTTCCAGGTCACCATGTGGAAGAGCAAATTTAGGAAGCAACATATTGTGTGCATGCATTTACCTAAATTAAATTTATTTTAACTAATACACAAAACATAAAAATTGCACGTTAATGGGGTTCCACACTGATGTATCAAGTATATATTGTGTAATGCTTAACTCAGGTTAAACATAACTGTCTCCTCATATGATTATTTTTTTCTAATGAAAGCATTCAAAATCCTTACTTCTACTCACATATCCTGTGAGTAGAACAACCTGAAAACTTAAAGATTTGAGATTTGGGAATATATTATAAAGACAAATGTGTTCTTTCAGAAGCCCATGTTCTAGAGTTGGGTCCTTATTAATGAGAGATCTTTGGAGTCAGGGGCTCAGTATTCAGTCACTAACATTGCTTTTACTCACCTTAGCCCGACAACCATCAAAACTTGGACTTAGACAAAAGATTTCATTGCATGTGTTTTCAGCGTTTGGTGATAGGCTCGCTGGCAGATCTTCCTGAGAATCATCTGATTCTCTAGTGTGTGCTCCTTTGTATGTCTGCTATGTTGATTAGCAGATAATGGCATCTGAAAAACTGATGTTGATAAAAATGATTCTTGTCTTTTAACACTGCAGTGAGTATTATCCTGTAGAGGTAGAAATAATTTCTGCCCCATAGTCTGTCCCTTAAAAGAGACAACCCAAAGGTCACATTTTCATTGTTCTGGTTGTTCTGGTTGATACATTGTGTCAACTTGGGGAGTCTAGAGGTTTGGCTGAGTAACACAGCACTTGTAAATCTTGGAATAAAAAGGACATGCCCTTACCCTTCTGGGATGTTGTTTATTTTGTTAATTTGGGAAGTTTAAAAGGTTAACTATGTGATTCAGCAGGAAGCCAGGATGCTTACTTTGTATACATCCAGAGCCTGTGGAAGAGGAGGGCATGGAGACTGTGTGAGAGCTACACACCCCCTGGGTAGAGGTAGGCTGTTTACAATGTAAAGGAGGAGAAGAGGCTACCTGCCCCCATACCTCCCTTTTGCTCTTGTGGTTTTTGCTGTGCTCTGCTGCCCTGAACAGTTTGCCCTCTGCCATGTGCCACTCTGCCTCAGAACCGGCCAAGTATGGACTGAAACCTCCACAAACTGTAAGCTAAATAAACCTTTCCTTCCTTCAGTTTGGGTGTTGAGTATTTTGTCTCAGCAACAAGAGAAAAGTAACCAAGACACTGGTCCATTAGTCAACTGTGTACCATTAGTATAATTTTATTCAAACATTCTTTCAGCCCTATAAGATCTTTGAACTTGCAATTCTTTTTGAACACATGCTAAAACAGTATAATTTTTAACAAGAAAATACATTAAGATGCCCCAAGTACAGTAGGGGTTTCTGTCTTACTCTTTCAGATACAAAATGTATGTTCCTGATCCACCAGCTTCCCTCCTCATGAGGATTCAAGGACCCAGATGCCTAAGCTCTGTCTCCTCTACAATATTCTTTATGCATGAGCTGGCAAACTTTTTTTAAATGTCCACATAGTAAATAGCTTAGGTTGTCCACACCACTTGGCTCTTTATAAATCAGCCATGGATAATGACTGAGCAAAACTGTGTTCCAGTAAAATTTTATTTACAAAAACAAGTACCAGGCAAATTGAGACCCACAAGCTATACTTTGCTAATCCCTGTTTTGGGGGCTCTGAGAGGTGGCGATAGAGAACACACATTTAATTTCCGTTGGTGAGCATCAGCCTCAAGACTTCTCCTAGATGCACTGATGCCTAGAAATGTAGCATCTGGCTGGAAAGCACCTCCCAGCAACAACTCTACATCATAGGAAAAAAATACAAGTCCTTGGTAGACATTTAGCTATCTCAGCCACTGGCACATCACATCTATAGTATGAATCCTACTGCCCTTGTAAAAGGAATGCATACTGAATTTCAGATTTCTTAATAACAATACCATATCCATGGGGATAAGTTTTAGCACATAATCACTAGTTGGCTGGTTATGAATTTCTTGGCCCAGATGTATAAGACCACTCCCATGAAACTCATTTTTGAAAGTTAATTCATTCCATGTTCAAAATAGGTTATTTTTTATTGAAACACTGTTGTTATCTAAAAATGTAGCATCTGATAGAAAGTAGTAGTGTGTGTATCTATAATTGCTTGTTGGATTGTCTGTATAGTTTTCACCAGAGTCCTCAGCAGGTGGGTCCATCCATGAAGATTGTACACTAATTGATTTCTATAGTTGAAGTGATTTCTTCAAAAGGAGAAAAAATGTGGATTAGAGACTTGCATTACAGATTCTTTTTTTTTATTTTAAAAGTATAAGAACAAAAACATATTAACAAACAGACACAAAGTAGCATAAGAACAGTACAATCAAAACTGAGTTACAGACAAGGTGACAGGGAATCAACAATGGTTGTTGCATTACATATTGATAACTTCTAAGTGTATATTCAGGAAAACAGATATAGACATGCAAAATTGATCAAACAATTAATCATCAACTATTACTTACAATAAAGTGACCTAAGTCAGTAGTACAACTATGTTAGATATGCTGCATATACGTACATACTTACATACATAGATAATTATCCCTTCCTTTTTGTTTTTTTTCTTTTTTTATTTTATATATAATTTTTTCTTTTTAAAGTGTGAAAGCAAAAAGAACTACATCAACAACAACAGAAAAAAAAACGGAAAGCACTAACAAAGAGACACAAAGTAGCACAATAACAGTATAATCAGAATTGAATTATAGACAAAGCAACAGAAAACCAACATTAGTTGTTGCCTTGCATATTGATATCTTCAAAGTGTATGCTCAGGAGAACACATATAGACATACAAGATTGATCAAACAACCAGTCATCAACTATTCCTTACCATTAAGTGACATAAGACAATAGTAGAACCATGTTAGCCATCCTGCATATATGTATATACATACATACATACATACATTTTTTGCAGTACAGATTCTAATAACAATAATCCATTCAATTAAAAAATACAACCACACTGAGTTTTTCAATGCAAAAATACTCCAAGAACTCATAAGTTATTGTTTCATAGTAACTTTTACTCTTCTGTGAGCATAAATTCTGCTTTATGTGGCTACAAATCAGTTACATCAAGACAGGAGGTATGTCCAAGGCAGCAGGAGCTGTGATTATAGACGGTCTAATTCACATGTATCCCTTGTTCATAACTTGTCTGGAAGAAAATGTGATCTTTCAATGAAGATTTATGGGTATGTTATCTCTACACAAAGGTGCATTATTTCAGATGCATGAAAGAAGAATGACCTAGCTCCACTGGACTTGTGGGTGAGGAAAAATTGATCTGCTTTGTCTCTGACTTTTTCCAGTGCCTAAATTAACAAGTGGCTTCATGATCTCCTAACTGGCAGAGAAGACCGCCTGACTCTGTCAGTGCCAGGTGGTGATTTCTCCTGTTGCTCATCTTTCTTGTCTCCCATTCTGAGTTTTCCCACAGGCATAAAACCACAAGCTTCAAACTCACTGCCGCTGGACCTTCCTTCACCTTTACAACTCTCATTTAAAACCTTTGAGTAATTTTTGATGAAGCTATTTTAAAGGTGAAAATTGCCAATCATAGACCCTTCCTATAATTACCCATTTCCGTGGGGAACAATCCTTAATTGGCTTGCCTGGCACCTGTTACATATGAGCACATAAAGGTGTTTTATGGTGGCTATGCCAACATTCTTCTCATTGCAAATCACTTTCACGCTCCCTGCCTGTATTAAACATCACATGCTATGGGCCATTGCTGTCACTTTATAGATTTGACTTTTCAAGGCTCACATCCCAGCGGCTGCTTCCATCCTCTTGGGTGTTTATGCTTGAAATTTAGATTAGTTCCTCCAGGAGGATCTTTGTCGACTGGGTGATGAATTTGTGGCCAGATTTGCTGGTCTTTCTATAAAGCCTTGATACTTGGATCAACTGTTGGCGTAACTAGTATTTGTTATCCATTTTGTGCTTTACACTGAACTTCTCAAAACAGCCGCGGGTGAATAGTAACTAAGGTTAACATGCCATTATAGTTACAGTTTACATTTTAGAAGAAGCATACTTAAGCACAAGATACTAGACTTTTCCACTATCTGGTCATACAGTGATACAGAGATCTGGCTCCATCTACTTATGCAGACTTAAACAAATTACTTAACCTCTGTCAGTCTCAGTTTTATCATCTGAAAAGGAGAGAAATAAACAGTCACTATTTGTTCAGGAATTTCTAGGACTGAATAGCTGCTCTCCACTTGTTAGTCATTTCTAACAACCCAGAAAGATATTATTATACTTATTTTATCATTTACTTGGAAAATTCATATTTGGATTTTTTTTCTGTTTTCTCAATGTCCTACTCCAGTTGAAAGAATTATTCTTTCCTTCCATTACTTTTATGGTTAGGACAGGAGTGCTAAAAAGCTGTTAGTGCAAGCAAGCAGGAGAATGTTTGTTTTTTCAAATATCTTTTACTGCTCCCCATGCTTTCACTAGCAGAAATGCAAGAGCTGCTTATGCAAATTTCTCCATACAGTAGGACATGCGCAGGACTGACCTTCAGCCAGACAGACACAGGAAGGGCCAAACTAGAGTGGATGATTTGGTTTTTTACAGCTATATCCCATCTGACTCACCAGAACCATAATGACTGAGATGCCATGTACTTTTAATATCATCCCAGGATACATGATAAATGATCTAGGCTAGCACAGCTTCTCTCTCCTCTGCCATCTCATTTTATAATTATCTGCTGATAGTCTGTAGATAGAGTGAGGAGTTCTTCGGGCCAGAGTCCATGTTCTTAGCTCACATTTGTGCTCTGGGTTCCCAGAACACACATGCGTCTAATAAATGCTTAGATGAATAAATAAGTGACTAAAATGGTGAGTCATGTGAAACCAAAGCTCAGAGAAATGAGTAGTCTCTTCAAGGTCACCTTCTGGAAAGTGGCACAGCAAGTTTGCACTCCTCTCCTGTGTCTTGTACGGTTGATGAGAGAATTTGCTTCGTGAGATCATGAATACAGTTAACTCAGATGTTTGTTTCTCTTGCTCCTCTACTCAAGTGTAATTAGGTATCTCAGTCCTGAACTCTTATTTTCAAGTCACAGCTTAATCTAATGTTGGTTTAGTAGACATCTCACCAACTCATTCTGACCCTTCACAGACTCCTGCAGTTTCCCTTCATTTTAATCTTTCCTTCTCTGCCTTTGTAGTCTTGTTGACACCAAGAAAGGCTTCATGTTGCTGCCCTGCTCTTGAGAGAACAACTAAGCATTCACAATTCCTACATCTTTTCCTCTATTCAATCAATACCGGGGAAAAAATAGTCATTTCTCTTCATGACTCTCCCAAGACTCCTTTTCCTTAATCCAAATGAAACAACTCCCCTCTTTTGCTTAACCTTTGATGTTTATCCTTTGCAGCTGTGGCTCACTTATTGATTAATTTCCATTTACATATAAATCCTATTATGACATCCCAGAGAACCTCTTCATAGCTGCCCTCCACACAGGATTTATACTTTAAGGGGTTTGGAATGCCTTAAAATTCAAAGTTCCATCAGTTCCTAGCACATACATGTGTCTAATAAATGCTTAGATGAGTAAATAAGTGACTAAAAAAAATGAGTGACATGAAGCCAAATCTCAGAAAAATGAGTAATGTCTTCAAAGTCACCTTTTGGTGAAAATCAGAACTCAATTTTTTGAAAAACTTAAGAAAAATATGGGGACTTCCAGGAAGATGGCAACCAGATAAACAGCAGAGAAAGATCCTCTTGGAGGATCACCATCCAGACACTGGAATATAGCAACATATGAAAGACAAGAAGGAGAGAAACAGGTCCCCCGGTCCCAGGAAGGATTTGAAATGAGAAATGAAGCCCTCAGAAAGAGCAAACAAGATCCTTCCCTGAGGAAAAGCTCGGGTGGCTGCCATGGCACATTATAGGAAGAGGAGGAGGAGGAGAAAGAGGGAGTTACCACTCCACACACACCCTCAGCCTTCAGCATTCCTACACTCGCAGCTTCAGTTTCAGAAGTCTGCACTTGAGGGAGCCTCCCAGCTTGGCCAGAGGAGAGCAGAATTCTGAGAACTGGGCCAAAAACTAGAGCAGAGAAAGCAAGCCAAGAAAAGAAGCAGCAGCAGTTGGGAGGTGTCAAACCCAGCTTGACAATGAAAAGGTACAACAGCCACTAAAGCACAATGCTCACTCTGCTGTGACCCGTTCTAATCAGTGCCCTGCAGCAAGGTGGAGACAAAGCAACCAGTACACAGCCCACCACACCCAGCTCTCTGCCTGGCTCAAGGCTGTGGCCTGCTACCTCTCCCCTGTAAGAGCAACTACCAGCAGAGAGGAGCAGAGAGCAGAGGCAGTAGCCCTAGAGCCGTGGCAATTCCCAGGGATCCACCCAATGAAAAAATAGGAACTGGAGCACAACAGTAGAAATGAGGGGCAGATAGAGGTGGGCCAAATGGCCCCACGCCCTTCTCGCTCCAGCACCAAGCAGGAAACACGAGCTGAGTTACCAGGCTCCAGCTTATACCCTGAACTCCCTCTGTGAGCACCTTGAGACTTGGTGCCCCTCACACCCAACATGTGTTCCCGACAGCAACGGGCTGAGTCCATGGGCTTCAGGACCCACCCTAAACTACTAATATGAGCACCAAGAGGGACTTCATACTGCTTGCATATATGAACCCTGTATGAACCCACAGTGACAAATTATATAAAAACCACCAATCCTGGAGACCAAGAGATAACACACAGAAGACCAGACCCGAGCAACTCTTCCAATTGTCTCCTAGAACTAATAACTAAATTTAGTACACACCCTGGACTACTTCGGTGAGCACAGGTGGGGAAGACCACACACCACTTGTGCCCATCATTGTAAGTGTGCCCAATGACCAGATGTGTAGGGTCATTGAGTCATGGGGAGCGGTAGCAATGGAGAACAAGAGGTGAGAGGAGGTGAAGACCTGGAAGTAGGGTGCAGATCCGGTCCTCTAGCTGGGCGGAGATAGCCTCCAAAGTGTTATAGACGGCCTGCAGGGAGATACTGGTGGTCTATGTGGAGACTCCAGGGGCCTTGACAGGAAGCTCAGCACTGTGAGAGAGGGAGGGTCCCCTCAGGCTACATGAAAATCCTGAGGACCTGGACCAGGCCCCCAGACACACAGTGATGGGATGGAACCTGGCAGTGTGCAGGGGTGACCCTGCAGACTCGACTGGGCCCCCCAGCATGCCACATTGGGAAGGAGTATGGTGGTATGCAGGGACGACCCCATGGACCCAAATGGACCCCTGAGGGCCTCAGAGGCTTGTCAGTGGGGTGCTGATCATAGTGTGCCTGGGTCTCTGTCTATGTATCATCATTGAGGTTGGGTGCTTTTCCACCTAGTGCCATAGTAATTTGTGTGCACCCATGTTTGTTGCAGCATAATTTGAAGCAGCCATGTGTCTTCCCAATGTGAGAGCCCAAGAGAATGAATAAAACCAAAAAGTACCATTATTATCAGAGGGAAGACAACTGACTGGGTGGGAGAACAATGGAGATGAGGGTGGAGAAATATGTTGGATTAATCGTAGGTGCCTTTATTTGTTTAACTGAGTAACAAGTGCAGAGATAACATTATGTAATACAGCAACCATTGTTAATTCCCTACTATCTTCTCTATAATTTTGTATTTCTTTTATTGTTTTTGTGTTATTCTGGTTTATGTCTGTTTGGTTGTTAATATGTTTCCATTCTTTTGTCTTTAAAATATATAAATAAATAAAACTAAAAAAAAAAAGAAAAATATGGGAAGAGTTTATACACTGGTCCAGGTGACTTAGCCACACATAGTATAAAGTCCTTGGGAAACATTAAATTAGCACTGTTTTGTTGGTTTGACCTACGTTCCAATAGTAGAATATTAAATATAAAATAATCTGCTTTTATCTGTGCTGTGTGTTCTCACCTAACACTTTTTGGAAGATCACTGATTTTATGTAATCTTACAATGAAAATGGTTGGTGCATAATCAAAGATCTTTGTCAGCAAATGCAACGTACAAGGCAGCTTCTGGCTGGCAGTTACTACCCATCTTTGCACTTTTGTCACATGCACTGCGTGAGATCTGAGCTCAAGTAGAGGCAGATGTGATGCTCTCTGATGTTTTCCGAAAGCAATGTACATCATTAGAGTGGGGCAGAGTGGGAGGGTGTTTTTCTTTAGGGAAGTGGGCATGCACACCGTCCAGAGAGGGTTTGCCAGTTGCCTGCTAGAGGCTATGAGTGTTTCGTGAATCTGGAAGACATTGCCTATAAACAGCTGTGGGTCTTATGGGTTGAAGCCAGGGCATTCTCAATTGGTGGCAAGAGCTCAGAACTGAAGGAGAACAAAAAAGACAATTTTTTTGTTTTGAAGTTAGAGTTTCAGTTGGACCTGGGAGTAAAATGAAAGCATAGCACTTTTAGCCATTCTGTGCTGAAATCATGTCTTTGTGATTCTTGTTGCTCATCTGTGTAGTCCATCAAACAATGCTGCTTAAACATTTAAGAAGGGAAGAAACTGGGTTGCTGAAGAGGATTTCTGCAGAGCTTTCTGCAGGACTGGGCATGCTCAGCTCTTCAGCAGAGCCTTCTTGGCCTCCCTGTGGCTTTTTCAGGGTGCTCTTAGAGGCAGGAGAGGCTCTGTAGCAGAGATGAGCATATCTATTGCCTTGTGCATGAGTAAGAAAAGCTCAAAATGCATGTTCTTTGTAACTTCAGAACCAGGCAAATGCTTTGAAAGCTTCGGCT
The DNA here is from genome assembly GCA_004027595.1 of Dinomys branickii. Classification (NCBI taxonomy): domain Eukaryota; kingdom Metazoa; phylum Chordata; class Mammalia; order Rodentia; family Dinomyidae; genus Dinomys; species Dinomys branickii. The sequence continues at coordinate 14,842 of PVLD010017355.1, read as the reverse complement.
TCTCCATTCTGCTCTGATCTGTTCTCACATACCACAGTCTTCCTGCCAGTTACACCATACATCACATTAGACCCCAAATGGATTAGAAAGTTCAAAATTTTAAAGATACTCATTAAGAAGATATATGTGATTGTTTGATTACATTAGAAATGGGAGGACTTTGTAAAGAGAGAAGTCATAGAATGAACTATGGAGGAAAAAGGATATCATATCCTTTGATGATATGAAATTTTAGTATTTCCATACTTCAGACAACATAATATAACTTGAGTGCAAATCAAAACTAGGAGAACATGTTTCTGTGCTAATCAGCTTAAGGAATTCTATCACTATAATGCCTGCTTTAATCAACTTACAAAGAGTAAGTGTTGTTTCGGCTCACAGTTTTGGCGATGAGCCATTGGCCCCACTGCTTTGGGCTATGGTGAAGCAGCACATCATGGCAGGAGCACATGGCAAAGGAACCCTGCTTCTATCCTGAGCCATGGAGTAAAAAGAGAGAGAGCAGGAAGAGGTCAGGGATGCAAGTCCCCTTCAGGGGACACCTCAGTGGCTTAAGGGCCTCCTAGAAGGCCTCAGCTCTCAAAGTTCTACCTCCTCCAGGTAGCGCCACCCTGGGAATCAAGCCTTTGATAGGTGGATTTTCAGGGGCACATTTAAGTTCCAAACTTTGGCAGTTTCCAGTAAAGACTTAACATGTTTGAACAGTAAATCACTCTTCTAAATCAGTGAGAGAAAGCAGCATGGAAGCTGAGCCACCCATGGGGGCAGACAAACAGAAGTATTCATTGTGCAAATACCAACCGTGCTGCAGGGGGGCTGTTCTGAGTCATGAGATATTACAGAAAAGAGAAGACTGAGTTCTTGGCTTCTTGGGGAAAAAAAATATTTCAATGTGAAAAGAAAGGCAATAAGCAAACTTTAAAAGTAAGTAAATACATAAAGTCTCAGGTAGTGATAAATACTCCAGAGAAAAATATAGGAGGAAAGGCCTGGGCAGGACACAGTGTACTTCTCTAAGAAGGAGACAACTGAGTGGAGGGAAGAGATGGTACCTGGGATGTACATATCAAGAAGAAGAGCTTTCCAGAAGAAGGAAGAGTGGATGCAAATACCCTGAGGCTGCACATACTTAATTTCTTCAAACTAGGAGTGAGCAAAGTAGCTGGAGCAGAGGGGGCAGAGGGGACGACAGAGGGCAAAGCAGACCAGAGAGGCTCCAGGGGGAGCAGACCCGCGGGCCTTCAGCGCCGCTTTAAGGAGTTTGACCCCGCCTCCAAGAAAGATACAAAAGTCCTAGAATTTCAGAGCAGAAGAGTGACATGATGTGCCTTCAAGCTTAAAAGGATCGACATTTTGGTTGCTACATGAGAAGAGTGTCAAGGGAACAAAGGCCAAAGCAGAGAAAGCAATTAGAAGGCATTTGCAACAACCCATGCATGGATTGTTATAGCTTGGCCCAAGGAGACAGCATAGCAAGCGGGGAGAAATGATCCAATTTTACTAGTATTTTTAGGCAGAGTAAACAAGTACTGCTGAAGGATCAAGGGTGGGGTGTGAGAGAGAGGTGTCTCAGTTGACGCCTGAGTTTTTTCACCTGAACATCTTGAAGTCAGTTATTTTCAGGGCAACTTGTTTGCGAGGTGAAACAGAAGTTCACTTGTAGAAATGTTACACTTGGGATGTCCCTCCAGAGCCGCTGGATGTATGAGTCTGGAGATAGAGGCAAAGGGCAGGCTAGAGATAGACATCAGAAATCCTCAGCATATGGATCCTTTTAAAGCTTGAAGCCAGATAAGATGACCTTTGGCTCCTTGCTGGGTAGGCAGAAGTTGTTGAAAGCCAATTGATGGGGAGGATCCAGCAAAGAAAACTGAGATGCACAAAAGAGTAAAATTTTAATGTAGTCAAATATGTCAAAATTTTCGCTTCATGACTTGCCCCCTTGCTTTTATGCTGACTTGTTTCTTTCTGCCTCAAAGAACACTGCACATTAACTCTAAAGGCAAAAACCAAGATCAGGAGGAAATTTCTGAACCGATTTAATATTCACTGCTATACAAAGAACTCAAAAATCCCAAGAACAACCCTAGCACTCAAGTCGGATGTGCACACAGGAGCAAACTTGCCATCAGGCACTGAGAGCTTTATATTTATTATTTTCTAACTTTAAAAAAGTTTACCTTGGTCTCCAAGGAAATAAAACCCACAACTTTTAAAGTATTCAATCAAATGTTTTAAAAGCAAAAATAGAATGAGAAGCTTCACCACTAAACTTTCAAATGATTTGTTTGTCATATATATATATATATATATATGTATATATATATATATATTCTATCAAGCATTTCTAACCTTTTTATAAATCATCTAGTAGCTATATTCGATGAAACAAGACATCTTAGAAATACCACCAGTAAAGAGTTGAAAATACTCAGCTTCACTAATAAAGAAATATGTACCCAAATGGCAAAGAATGAAAACAGAGAAAAAAAATCCAGAGCCGGCTTGGAGATGCAGAGATGCTCTTTCTGAAACAACACTGATAATTTGGTAAATCGTTATCCACTTTCCTGGGTAAATGTGTGAACTTGTATTTAAACCCTGAAAACTGGCATGTTTTTTGACTCAGTCATGAAATTCTGATTTGAAGTTCTGATGTTAGTAGCATATCCAAAGGAAACACTCATGGATGAGAACAAATGTTTCCCTAAAAGGCTGTTTACAATATCTACATTGAAGGAAGTGAGAAGTCTGGAACAAAGTGAACAGTGCAGAGCTGGCTAAATAAGCTGTATGCCCACAGGTTAGAATAACGTTCTGCAATTAAGAACAACGTCATAGAAGTAATGACCCAGGAAACTGTTCCCAACATAGTGAAACTCTGTGAACTATTTCCGTTACACATGCCTGAAATACAGATGGGAGTAAATCAAAGTGTTACGCTCATCCCTAGGAAATAGGAGCCGAATGATTTTAATTTGGTGAGAATTGCCTATTCCAAAGCTTCTACCATATATTTACTAATTACATTGGCACATGGAACAATGACAGAAGAGGTTAGGAATTTTCCACAAAGAGAACATGAAAGCAGCATTCTACCGTAGCACTACTACAAAGTCCCACAGTGACAGAAACATTCTCTATCGGTGCTGTTCAGTGCCGTAGCCGGTACTCACACATGGCTCCTGAGCACTTGAAGTCTATGTGATTCAACTGAGAAACTTTTTTTTATGAGCAAGAACAAAATCCCATTTATTTTTGCAGATCAATGTGGACTCACATACTTGTCACATGAAATAAAGTTAATGAACATTGTTCTTGCATTATGGAGAAACATTTTTTTAACTTTCATTCAATTAAGTATCTAGAAGCATTAGACATTGCCACTGTGTAGTAGAATGGCCTGGCATGTAAAGGAAAGAACAATCGGGTCTTGTTTAATGGTGCAATGCTGGATTAGACAAAATCTGAGATCATCAGCCCTATTGGATTTAGACTCCTCATCAATTTCCTAGGAGAAACTAGACATTTATTTCTAAGCACTAATGGGTAGAATTCATAGATGCATGTTGTTTAGGTATAAATTAATTAGTAATAAAAGTATGTAGACTTCTGTCCTATAATATGAATTTTTTTAATGTATAGATTTGGCTGTTGCCATAAAATTTATAATTAAAGAACTCTTCTAAGTCCTGGTGAGAATAGAAGTCAGTGCAGAGTGAAAGCCTCCCAGATATATCAGGCATGATGTGTACCTGAGGTGCCAACCCTCAGTTTTGTCAAATATCACTTTATAAACAGGCTCATTCCTGTCCGCATGTGCAGACCATGGAGCAAGGGAGTTACACATGAAGAACTACCCTGTAATGACCACCCACAAGGAAAAGAGAAAACCCGGCTCTTGCCTAGTGAAAAGTTTTGTAGCTGATGCTTGAAGAGCTATTTTCTCCAGGTCAAGCTTTGAAAAGAACCTACTCTCTTTGCTTCACTCGAAGAAAAAAGGAGCAATTCTTAATTCTTTGTAACCAGGACTATTAAATTTTATAGCACTTAAGGTAATGTAACTATTATACTCTAATGGGAGAATAATGTTTTAAAAATAATGAAATTATGGCAGAAGCATTTAGATATAATTATATAGCCATAATAAAATTTTCAATTAGGCTTTCATTACCTTGCAATTAACTCTGCATTTGGACATTAACCCCACTGTGGCCATTGGTTTTACTTCTTTCTTGATTTTTAAAAATAACATGATTGTTTTCCTTTTGTTCATATTAATCTGAGAAAGGACCTGGAAAATTAAAATACCACTGTTTTCTTTAAAGATGAACAAAATAATGGGAAAGGGGGCTGAGGGAGGAGGAAGGGAAGGACAGTAAATGGGAACAGCGCTTTTGCCGATGAGGGCAGGAGGGGAATGGAAAAGAAAGAAGCAAGTAAGGTCAGGTACAGGCACAGATTCCCTCTGATGGATGTGATCTTCACGTGTACCTAAAATAATGTGACCATTATGTGTACCTAAAATGTACGCATGAACTTAATTAATTTTTTAAGAAGTAAGCAAAATGTAAGAAGTAAGTATATACTCCAAATTATGATAACTCTTACTCATGTATTGTATTAGTTATGTATTGCTGTGTTACATATTGATCCCAAATTTCATCACTTAAAACCTTTCTTAGTCACACAGTTGTGAAGGTGAGGAATCCTAGAACAGGGTCATTGGGTGGTGCTGGGTGAGGGTGCTCAGGAGATCACAGTCAAGCTGTCGGCCAAGGCCACAGTCACCCAAAGGCTTACGGTGAGCTCTTAAGAGGAGGCTCCTGTCCCTACGTGGCTGCTGACAGGAAGACTCAGCTTGTTACAGGCCATCAACACAAACACTTTCCAGTAAGCGGGTCTCACCACAGGGCCGCTGGCTCGCTGCGTGGCAGCTGGCTCCCCATCCCCCGTGTTTCTACTCCAAACTAGAGAATCTGAAGCCTCAGTGCTTCCTACTAACACAATCTTCTTGTAAAATCCCAATACTTCTGCCTTGTTCTGTTATTAAGAAGGAATCGCTGGTCCAGCCCATGTTATAGAAGGAAAGAATTAGACTCCACCTCTTTAGGGCTGTGTCAAGGAATATAGGTCCATACCTTAAACCAAAGCGTATGTGAAACGCTTTAGGCAGTTAACTAGCTCTATGAATTGTGATGATTTTATTACACCATCATCAAATAGACAAGGGCAAAGCCAAGCTTAGAACCTAAAGCCGAGCTTATATTCTGAAATTCAGAGCCAAATGTCAGCTTTAAAATGCACTCTTTTCCCACGTTTCTTGGAGTTTTGTTAGACCACAATCGTCACTGGTGTCTGACTTTTTTCCCATTAAAAAATGTAGCTTTATGAGATCAAAGTCAAAAACATATGTGAGCTTCTGTATTTGCAGATTCCTACACGGAGTAATTCCTCGCTCCTAGGCTTTCCACGTCTACAGCCTTTTGCCCAGTGATCTCATGCAGTGCAACAAGGTTCACATTTTGATCCATAGCCCAGAGCTCTCCTTCATCTGCAGACTTGTCCACTAGGATGATTAGCTGGTTTTTCAAACCTAACATGCCCAAGCAGAATATTGCTTCAGTCGTGGAGAAGAAAAGCAAGGAGTGAGCACAGAGAACATAGTACCCAAACCAAGGATGTCACAAAGGAAAGGTCCCAAATTTTTAAGGAAAGAAGAGGAAGGGAAACAAAGAGAAAAGGAAACGGTGAGGGAAGGGAAAGGGAGGAAAAGGAGGAGAGAGGAGAGGAGGAGGAGAGGGATGTGTTATCAACTTAAACCCCACAGGCTCTTGTTAGCCATGTTTTACAAAGAAAGATGTTGAGACCGAAGAGGTTGGGTAACTTGCCCAGATCACGTGGCTAACACAGGTCTTTGGCTCCCACATAGCCTACAAACATCTTTCTTCTAACCTTAAAGAGACAGCCTAGTATGTTCCCCTGGGCAGAGGATCTAAAATGTCCCCCAAAGGCTCATATGTTCAAAGGTAAGACTTTAAAATGATGATGGCGTCAAGTTAGAGCAGAGGGCCCTAACCTCATCAATGAATTAATCCACTTACTTACAGATTGATAATTTGATGACATTATTAAGAAGTAATGGAAATTTAGGAGGCAGGGCCTAGCTGGACGGAGTAGGCTGTGGAATCTGACCTTGGGAACAATATTTCATTCCTGGCCCTTTTCTCTCTGGCTCTTTCACTCTCTGCTTCTGCTGACCACAATGTGAGAGGCTTCCTCCATCACACCCTTCCTTGGGGTTTAAAGTTAACTAGCAGCCTAGTTAACTAGTTATGGAAAATAACTCATGTGGGCATACTGGGAAGACAAAAGTTTTACATTTCCCTCTTCTTTTTTTTTTTACATTTCCCTGTTTTGCACTCAATTTTCTTCATTTAACAACAGTCATAAAAAGTACCAGGCAACTCCCACACCTATTTTTTATGAGCTATCTGTAAGCTTGGCCCCTCAAAGTGTCTTCTGTGAACCTGCAGCACATTTGCTTGAGGACGTTAGAAATGGAGAGTCGCACCGCCCACTTAGACTGCTGATTCAGAGCCTCTTAAAGATCTCCACTGACTCACAGACACGTTACATTTGGGGAATCACAGCTCTAAACGTCAGTCATCTCATCTGATAAAACGTCAGGATTCAAGTGCCCAGCGTAGTACCTGACAGTGCTCAGTGAAGCGCTCCCTTCCAGCTGCTCCCACCTCTACAGCCGTAACCTTGAAGCCCCCGGGAATACCGAAGTATTCCGGGGCCACAAGGCAAAGGTGGGGCCTTAGAGGGCCTGCAAGGGGACTGTTCCAGCTGGCAGAACAACTGTCGGGTTAGGTGTGGTTCCTTCCCTTGCTCAGCTGTGTTTTTGCATTTATTTCTATCCTCTCCCTTGGAATTCAACTGTGCCATGTGTTTAACACTAATTTTAATATGCAACAGTTTGAATTCAGCTGAACAGTTTGGTTCAGATAAAATTGTTTTCTGTTTATAATGCTTATTTATATCTCATGATAAAAGCAGTACATGCCTATTATAGACAAGTTACAAAACACAAACCACTAGTACTGACATTGACGTATTTTGTACTATTTTTGTTTCAAGCAAAAGTGAAATTATTTTGGTGAACGTTGTAACCTGATGTTTTTACTTACCTGCACATTTTTACATCTTATGTAATTGCAAGATAACTAGATGGATTGGTATTATTCTGCTTTGTGATCTAGCAAACTTTAACCACCCCTAATTGAACGAATATATAGTTCCTAATTTTGTTTGCTCTTTGAATCACGTTGTGGTTAGCATTCTTCTTTGTAAGTTTTTGTTCATGGTGGATAATTTCTCAGTATAAGTTTTCCAAAACAGGAATTACTATGCCAGAGAGTGTTTGATACAATTTCTCTCATACATAATGGATGTCAGTGTCCTGAACTACTTACATTTACACATTTATTAGAAGGGATATCAAAAAGTTACCAATGACCAGCCAGCTGGAAGAGAGGCCTAGGGCAAGGTGTGAGGCAAGGATGTAGTGGTTTATACACACTTCTGAACCCTGTCAGCCTGTGCTTTTCTAGAGGCTTTCTCACCTAGGTGTGATGGATTAATCATGAGCCGTTGATGATGAACTTCACCTGCACCCGTCTTCCCTCAGTGGAGACTGGGAAGTAGGGTTGGAAGTCCCAACCCTCTAATCATGCCATAAGTCTTTCTGGTGACTATTCCCAGCAAAAGGCCCCCAGTTCTCTCATTAGATGCTCTCATCACTCAGAAGACCCACAAAGGTTTTAGAATTTTTCAGCCAAGAAACTACCAAAGACCAAATATAAATTTCATAATCTCACAAATTAGAAACAAGGAAAATATCACGGTGTCCCATTCGGACTAGTAGCTAGAAGCCAGGACATCACAACGAGACACCAACATTGATAGAAAACTCAGAGGGCCAGAAGTTCAAGAAATCTATATAAAGTTTAAACAAAACCCCAGAGAAAAGAATGAGAACTTTTTAATTGCCTGATATTAAATTTCTACCATCCAGCAGAATGGAAATAGAAATAAATCCCATTATAGAAAAATGCAGAAAATTGGTCTCTTTCATACCTGAATTGTGGTCTGTGATCCCTGATAACCACATGTCTAATTAGGAATTAGTTCACATTCTGTGTGAACTAAGATGTAGCTAGATCTACTGAAAGGGTCTTGGAATGGAAAGAAAAATGAACATTTGCTTCCCCTTTCCTATTCAAAAAGTGCAAGGACCAGAAAAAGTGCTCTACAGTTTTTTAGCATCTAACCAAAGCATCAAAGAACTCACCTCGGTGGTCTACATGTATTCTTAAAATTCTTCAAAGCATGCATTCTTTGATTCATAGTGGTTTGTGACCAAAGAGCTACAGTACATAAACAGTACATTTTAGTATCAAAATTTCCTGGAGGACAGAAGCAACTAGGGAAAATGCTCTTAGACAAAAATAAGGAAAAAACAAAGATTGAGAAACACTGCTTTATTGTAATAGGGAAGCCATAAGAGCCAGGTTTCATAGTCTTAACCTACATATTCCCAAAAAGAAACCAGCTGTCAGACAATGTCAACTGCACTGAGTTAACATAGGTAATTTACTTAAAACCCGAAAACCCCTTTGTTTTCTTTTTTCTGGAAGTAGAATGGTGATGGAAACCCATACAAAGAGTTGTGCACACGATGTCCAAAGAGAATGAGAAATTCTGACTTATGGGGTTATGAGGGTGGGGTAGTCACAGAAAAGGGTTCATCAGATTTTTAGAGTAAGCAAATTAACTGACAATGTTGTTGCAATAAATTGCCACAGATGAACCATCTGTCTTTAACCAGAAGTAAGAGCGACACAACAAAAACATGGGAACCAGAAAGGAAATAGATGAAACCCTGATCAAGAAGGAGCAAGCTTACCTTCTGAGTTTATCTTTCTTTAAATTCTCAATATTCTTGTAAGAACAGTTCTTTGGTGAGAAATGCTGATGAACAGCAGCAAACATCCTAATTTGTAAACAAGGCCATGAAGTTGCTGAGCCTAAGAAAATCAAGGGTTTTGCTCGCTTCTGACTGTTTCAGACCTGGGAGATTTATACATTGTTTCTGCTGGGTGAGGTCCATGCAGATGAAATAAGGCTACAGGAGGAACGGAAAGTGTCCAGAAGGAAATGACCGCCTGCCCAAGGGACCTACAAGCAATAGCAATAAATTCACTAACTATAGCATATATCTAGCTTGGGTAAACAAGGACAGTAAGCAGGAGGCCCAGGAGCTGGACCAAACACCAGGTACAAAAGAAGTAAGCTACAGAAGAAAGAGAAAGCAGACTTAGGCCCACACCCTGCTCCTCCAGTTTCTAAGTGTGCACACCCTTCACCAGATGATCTGAGTTCTGAGCTTCAAATCTCTCACTGGTAAGCCAGGATTGGTTACCCTTTGCAAGATTGGTTTGGGGATTTAATAACAATGCACTAACTGGAAGAATCAGTGTCTAGTATGGCTGCTTGACAAATGTCAGTTTGACAAACCAACAGGTGAAAGTTCCAAAGGATGAAACAGAAAAAGATAAAATGCCCTTAGGCATGTGTGTATGTGTATGTGTATTTCTCTGTGTGTGTGTGTGTGTGTGTGTGTGTGTGTGTGTGTGTGTGTGTGTGTGTGCGTGTATCACACTTGATGTTACAAGGGTTGTTGGGAATATGGATGAACTTAGCTAAGTGGGTAGAGAGAAATAATGTTAGATGTTAAGGGAAAATTTGTTTTAAGTCCCTGCCTGGCCATCACTAAAGAAGAGAAGCAATCCCAGAATTAATAAAAAACTCAGGGTCATGCCAGGAAAGATAAAAAGAACTGATAGGTCTGAGGATATTTTTAGCACCTGGTAAAATGGGTGTCTCTACACAGTTGCTGTTTTTGCTGCACTATAGAAAAAAGTAAGCACAAAGAACAGAGATATGTCTTAGTCCATTTGGGCTAACAAAGAAGCATAGATTGAATGGGTTTATAAACAACAATAACTTACTTCTAATAGTGCTAGTGGCTGAGAAGTCCAAGATTGAGGTACCAACAGATTTAGTGTCTAACAAGGTTCACAAATGCCTGCTGTCTTCTAATAGTGACCTTCAGTAGTGAGAGGGGCAATAAGCTCTCTGCAGTCTCTTTTGTAAGGGCTTCGTCCCATTCAGGAGTGCACTGCCTCATGACATAATCACCTACCAAATCCCACCTCCTAACACTATCACACTGGGGGGTATGGAAGTTATACATGCGTTGGTGGGGGCACACTTCCAGTCTGTAGCAAGTAGCCTGTGTCCAAAAACTAGAAACAAGCATTAGTGCTTCACAGGAGGTTAACTTCTGAACAAAGACTTCTTGAACAATGTGAATGCTTTTAAGAATCTACGTGAGCCTCCAGTTGATTTTAAATTGGCAGAAGCACAAAGAACAGCACATAGCTTATGTGTCACAAGCATCTATAAACAACGGTGGAGCCATGTGCTGCCTGAGAGTATTCATAGTGCAAGACCTAGAAATAAACAAAATATACGGCGATGGTTTCTGTCCAAAATAACTTTATAGCCTTCCTAGAAGCACCAATAGACTGAAATCAGATTTGCTATATATTAGGTCAAAGAATGTAAGTGCAGTATAATAATTCATCTGGCTTTTCAAAAATATAAAGTACTGTGCTTTGGAGATTGGAAGTTGTTCCATATTTGATTTCAGAAGTACAGCACAGTCATAGAGCAAGGTTTTTCTGCTGAGCTTCTCATCTAACGTGTTTTATAACTAAGTTTTACCCTAGTGCTGATGTAATATTCATGTTCTTATATAAGGGGGGGAGAGCCTGTTTGTCAGTGCTTTGCCCTGCTCTCCTGGAACATCAGCTACGAGAAACCCCAGTTGGTGAATTAGCAACCCTGGGATCCGGTGGAAAGGCAGCAGAGGCGACAGCACATCAATTCCTTCTGAAACCCTGTTTTGCCTTTTATGACTTTCAATTTAAATCCCCATCTTTTACCATGGTTGCACTGAGTTTCTTATTCCCAGTACGGTGGTTTTTGTGCTCTTCAGAAGGAAAACAAACTAACATAAACAGGTCTCAAGTCCTCACCCAGTATCCATATCACAGGGCTTTGCGGAAACCCCTACCACCACCACCACCTTCTCTCCTTTCTCTGTTTTGTGCCCAGGCACATTCTCACTGGTCGGGCAGGTTCTCCTGGGTTTTGTTTCATTTTCCTTCTGAATCTTCCACCATCTTTTTGAGTAGGAGCCCAAATGTACGTGATAAAAATCAGACATGAAGAACAACAAAGGGATAGATTTTATTTTCTATAACTCACCTTATCTTGCATTAGACTCGCACTGTCACTTCACAATGAACAAGTTATCGACTTCTTGGTGAAAGCTCAGCACAGCTCTTTCTGTTTACTAAGCTTTGGGGAAGTTGTCTTAGACTCTTTTGGATCTCGATCAGTTCAGAGTTTAAAACCTATAAAGATAAAAGCACAGGCAACAAGAACAAAATAGGTTAAGTTGAACTTCACCGAAGTTAAAAACTTTTGTACATTAAAGGATGCTATCAGCAGACTGAAAAGGCAACCCATGGAACACAAAAAAAACTTGTAAATCATGTAATGTATCTAAAAACACATCCACATAAAAACCTGTGTAGAAATGTTTACTTGTACAGCAACTTTTAGTCATAATTGCTAAAATTTGGAAGCAAAAAAAGATGTTCTTTAGTAGATGAATATATATATATATATATATATATATATATATACACACACACACACACACACACATATGCGTGCTGTGGTCATTTAGACAATGATATGTTATTTAACATAAAAAAATGAGCAATCAAGACATTAAAAGATATGTAGGAAACTTAACTTCTTTTACTGTGTCTGGTAAGGGATTGATATCCGGAATGTATAATGACTCCTATAATTCAACAACAACATAAAGGCTCTGATTTTGAAAATGGGAGAAAGATTTGAATAGATCTTTCTCCAAAGATACAACTGGCAATAAGCACATGAAAAGATGCTCAATGTCACTAGTCAATAGGGAAATGCAAATCAAAACTATAAGAAGACACCACTTGAAACTCAGTAGGATGGCTATTATCAAAAATATAGAAAAATAACAAGTCCTGACAACTATGTATGGAAATTAGAGTTCTTACATACTGCTGGCGGAACTGTACAATGGTATAGGCACTGTGGAAAATGGTGTGGAGCTTCCCCAAGGAATTCACCGCAGAACTACCATGTAACCAACAGTCTCATTTCTGGGTGTGTACAGTACCTGAAAAAATAAAAGCAGAGACTTGAACACCGGTGTTTTCAGCCATGTTATTCAAATAGCCAAAAGGTGAAAGCACATGTGTCTATTGGCTCAATAAGCCGAATGTGGTCTACACATACAACAGAATATTATTAAGCTTCAAGGAGGAAGGAAATTTCAACACATGCTAAAACATGAGTGAACCATAACCTTGAAGGTTTTACATCAAGTGAAAAAAGCCAGTCACAAAAGGGCAAATGCTGCATGTATTTCCTATTTTATGAAATTCATAGACCAGTCAGATTTATGGAGACAGACTTAAAACGGTGGCTGCCCAGGGCTGAGGAGAAAGATAAACAGGATTTAGTATTTAATGGTGTAGAGTTTTATTGGGGAGAGAGGAAAAAGCTCTGGGAGTGGGTGGTAGTGCTGGCTGCTCATTGGATGCACGTAACCCAACAGAACTGTACACTTGAAATGACTGAAAAGGTTAATTTTATGTACGAGCATTTTACCACCACAACAACCCTATTAGAGCAGTCATCCCTGACTTCCAAGCTGCTCCTTCTTCCCAGAAGCCCCTGGTAGGCCAGAGCTTAGGCACCCTCACAGCATTGGAGCCAAGCTCTTGCTCACATCAGTTGGGATATGGGAAGCCAAGTCAGCGTTATAGTATCTATACTCTGTTCTCTTGGGGATTGCTTCCCAGAACTTGCTGGCTTCCTCTGGTGAGTAGCCCCCTACTTCAAGTACCAGACCTTACAGGTTCCCTGGGGGCTACTGCGTTTTCTTCATCCACCAGTCCAGGAGTCTAGCCTTCAGTCCTCCTGCAGTTGCCACACAAGGAAGCCCACCAATCAGCTTCATTAAGCAACTTCCATATCCTTCGCATGTAAGAACCATGCAGAACCTACAAGACACAGAGATCTAGTGACAGCTACCTGGAGTCCGGTCTTGAATCAACATGCCATGCCACTATTTCATTTTCTCCTGTCCCTTCCCCCTATATTGGCCCAAAGATGACCAGCAAGCAGAGCACTGTAATCCTCTATTTTTGGCTTTCTTTTAGCCTACTTGGGTTTTCATAATCTGTGCCCATCCAGCCACGAAGATCAAGAGCAATTGGAGGGCTCACAAAGGACTGGGTCAAGGTCTTTGTTTTCATTCTTTGCTCTGGTCTCTGCCTCTCCTGATTCTACCTGCATGGAAGACTCTCCACACCTTCCCCAGAAGGCAGAGGGTAGGTAACTCCCTGGAGTGGGCTCTGCAAATGCCGCCAACATCTCTATTCTCTGTATTGGCTGAGCCTAAAGGTGGAAAGTGTTTGGACCACCTTTATTTTAATACAACTAGCAAGTGTGATTTTGTGTTGGGCTGCATGGGTATATTTGATTATATTTCCTTCTCTATAGGTGACTCAGAGAAGAGTAATATTTAGCATTGGGGCTAATGGATTCACTTTTCTTGTGCACCATTAGTTGTTTAAATTTATGTCATAGTTTAATTTGCAATTTTGATTTTTTTAGTTTTAGTTGCTTTTCTGTCTTGTATTATTTTATGTTATCATATCATTCAGTTTTTCCCCACATCCATACAGTACCTGTTCTGTCTGATTCATTCCTTTCCTGCGCCCTTCTTTCTCCTACCCAATGTGCACCCATTTGTCTCCAGCCCTGCTGCATGTTTGATGACCAGGAACTTCTCTCCGTAGCTTCGAATCTAATTTCAGGGTCTCATGTCTTCCTTTCCTTTATCTTCACCCTCATAATCCTAGAGTATGTCCTAAGAAAAGGCATGTGGATGATAAATTTTGAATCTTTTAAAAAAAATTTATTAGTGCATATTGGCAGTAGGTATTATTGACATTCATCTTAAGGGGTAGGTTCATGTACTCCATGTGTCTGCACTGTGTTTATTCTCCCTGTCCTCCCCTCTGTTCTCCGTCCCTCATCCTTACTCTGCTTTCCTGTTTGATAAATAATTTGTTGGCTATAAAATTCTGGTAAAGGCCTGGGATATAGTTCATCAGCACAAGCAAAAAGCACAAGGTCCTGAGTTTGATTCCTGGTACCAAAAAATGTAATAAAATAAAATTCTGATACAAACATTTCCTTATAATTATGAAAGAATTGCCATACTGTTTTCAGGCATCCAGTGTAGCTCATAAGCCTGATGTCAGCCTACTGACATTGCTTATCACCTTTCAAGTTCTACATTTTACAGTGACACATGTTAAATGTTTTCTATTTTCACCCCTCTGGTTTGGCATGTAGTGAGTTCTTTTCACTCCAAAATTTCACATCTTCCAGTTTCAGGAACAATCTGTCGTTTCTGGGAACTGCTTTTTATTTTGACTCCTTTTTATGGCATTTTTGACTCTTTGGAGAATATTAATTGGAAATTTCTCTGGGTATCAGAGGGGCAAGTCAAGATTGTGTTTCGTTTTCTGATTCTCTTGGTTTTTTCTTTTTTTTTTTTTTTTTT